>JAKZAO010000015.1:947887-1182184 GCA_023053555.1 Branchinecta lindahli
GCCAGTTAACAGTTGAGCGATTCCAGTTAACAGTTGAGTGATACCAGTTAACAGTTGACTGAAGCCATTTAACAGTCCTGTGGAAAATTTTTCAATATTTTTCAATATTCACAGTTGCGTTTTTTTCTTTGATATACTTTACAAGAACAATTGAAGGTGTAGTTAACTGTAATTCAATATCTTTTTGATCGCTCAACTGTTGAGTGAGACTAGTTAACAATTGAGTGATGCCAGTTAACAGTTGAGTGATACCAGTTAACAGTTGACTGAAGCCATTGAACAGTCCCGTGGAAAATTTTTCAATATTTTTCAATATTCACAGTTGCGTTTTTTTCTTTGATGTACTTTACAAGAACAATTAAAGGTGTAGTTAACTGTAATTCAATATCTTTTTGATCGCTCAACTGTTTAGTGAGACTAGTTAACAATTGAGAAAGGCCACTTAACAGTTGAGTGATGCCAGTTAATAGTTGAGTGATGCCAGTTAACAGTTGAGTGATGCCAGTTGACAGTCCCGTGGACAATTTATTTTTAATATCTCAGAAAGTTATGGTCCGAGTTTATTGAAAGTGGAGAGACTAATAAGACTTTGTATGTTCTGCCTAGTGATATTCTCACAAAAAGAAATAAACCGTTAGTAAAAGGCAATTACATATCTCTCTGATCGCTCAACTGTTGAGTTATAATAGTTAACAGTTGATTGATGCCAGTTAACTGTTGAGCGATGCCAGTTAACAGTTGAGTGATGCCAGTTAACAGTTGAGGGATGCCAGTTAACAGTTGAGTGATACTTTAAATTGTTTGGTCATTAAAGTACAAAATGAATTTTTATCAAATTATGCATTTTCATGTTCCCAAGGGAGAAATAATCATTTTGACCTCAAATATTTTTCTTAAAAAAGAATTTTAGTCCCTTTTTTTACGCTTTAATAAATGTAGCCGGCTACAGCATGTAACTGTTAACTATGCCAGTTAACAGTTGAGTGATGCCAGTTAATAGTTGAGTGATGCAAGTTAACAGTTGAGTGATGCCAGTTAACAGTTGAGCGATTCCAGTTAACAGTTGAGTGATACCAGTTAACAGTTGACTGAAGCCATTTAACAGTCCTGTGGAAAATTTTTCAATATTTTTCAATATTCACAGTTGCGTTTTTTCTTTGATATCCTTTACAAGAACAATTAAAGGTGTAGTTAACTGTAATTCAATATCTTTTTGATCGCTCAACTGTTGAGTGAGACTAGTTAACAATTGAGTGATGCCAGTTAACAGTTGAGTGATGCCAGTTAATAGTTGAGTGATGCCAGTTAACAGTTGAGTGATGCCAGTTAACAGTTGAGTGATGCCAGTTAGCAGTTGAGCGATTCCAGTTAACAGTTGAGTGATACCAGTTAACAGTTGACTGAAGCCATTGAACAGTCCCGTGGAAAATTTTTCAATATTTTTCAATATTCACAGTTGCGTTTTTTTCTTTGATATACTTTACAAGAACAATTAAAGGTGTAGTTAACTGTAATTCAATATCTTTTTGATCGCTCAACTGTTGAGTGAGACTAGTTAACAATTGAGTGATGCCAGTTAACAGTTGAGTGATGCCAGTTAATAGTTGAGTGATGCCAGTTAACAGTTGAGTGATGCCAGTTAACAGTTGAGCGATTCCAGTTAACAGTTGAGTGATACCAGTTAACAGTTGACTGAAGCCATTTAACAGTCCTGTGGAAAATTTTTCAATATTTTTCAATATTCACAGTTGCGTTTTTTTCTTTGATATACTTTACAAGAACAATTGAAGGTGTAGTTAACTGTAATTCAATATCTTTTTGATCGCTCAACTGTTGAGTGAGACTAGTTAACAATTGAGTGATGCCAGTTAACAGTTGAGTGATGCCAGTTAACAGTTGAGTGATGCCAGTTAGCAGTTGAGCGATTCCAGTTAACAGTTGAGTGATACCAGTTAACAGTTGACTGAAGCCATTGAACAGTCCCGTGGAAAATTTTTCAATATTTTTCAATATTCACAGTTGCGTTTTTTTCTTTGATATACTTTACAAGAACAATGAAAGGTGTAGTTAACTGTAATTCAATATCTTTTTGATCGCTCAACTGTTGAGTGAGACTAGTTAACAATTGAGTGATGCCAGTTAACAGTTGAGTGATGCCAGTTAATAGTTGAGTGATGCCAGTTAACAGTTGAGCGATGCCAGTTAACAGTTGAGTGATGCCAGTTGACAGTCCCGTGGACAATTTATTTTTAATATCTCCGAAAGTTATGGTCCCAGTTTATTGAAAGTGGAGAGACTAATTAGACTTTGTATGTTCTGCCTAGTGATATTCTCACAAAAAGAAATAAACCGTTAGTAAAAGGCAATTACATATCTCTCTGATCGCTCAACTGTTGAGTTATAATAGTTAACAGTTGATTGATGCCAGTTAACTGTTGAGCGATGCCAGTTAACAGTTGAGTGATGCCAGTTAACAGTTGAGGGATGCCAGTTAACAGTTGAGTGATACTTTAAATTGTTTGGTCATTAAAGTACAAAATGAATTTTTTTCAAATTATGCATTTTCATGTTCCCAAGGGAGAAATAATCATTTTGACCTCAAATATTTTTCTTAAAAAAGAATTTTAGTCCCTTTTTTTACGCTTTAATAAATGTAGCCGGCTACAGCATGTAGCTGGCTACATGCCAGTTAACAGTTGAGCGATTCCAGTTAACAGTTGAGTGATACCAGTTAATAGGTGATTGATGCCAGTTAACAGTTGAGTGATGCCATTTAACAGTTGAGTGATGCCAGTTAACAGTTGAGCGATTCCAGTTAACAGTTGAGTGATACCAGTTAACAGTTGAGTGATACCAGTTAACAGTTGAGTGATGCCAGTTAACAGTTGAGTGATGCCAGTTAATAGTTGAGTGATGCAAGTTAACAGTTGAGTGATGCCAGTTAACAGTTGAGCGATTCCAGTTAACAGTTGAGTGATACCAGTTAACAGTTGACTGAAGCCATTTAACAGTCCTGTGGAAAATGTTTCAATATTTTTCAATATTCACAGTTGCGTTTTTTCTTTGATATACTTTACAAGAACAATTAAAGGTGTAGTTAACTGTAATTCAATATCTTTTTGATCGCTCAACTGTTGAGTGAGACTAGTTAACAATTGAGTGATGCCAGTTAACAGTTGAGTGATGCCAGTTAATAGTTGAGTGATGCCAGTTAACAGTTGAGTGATGCCAGTTAACAGTTGAGTGATGCCAGTTAGCAGTTGAGCGATTCCAGTTAACAGTTGAGTGATACCAGTTAACAGTTGACTGAAGCCATTGAACAGTCCCGTGGAAAATTTTTCAATATTTTTCAATATTCACAGTTGCGTTTTTTTCTTTGATATACTTTACAAGAACAATTAAAGGTGTAGTTAACTGTAATTCAATATCTTTTTGATCGCTCAACTGTTGAGTGAGACTAGTTAACAATTGAGTGATGCCAGTTAACAGTTGAGTGATGCCAGTTAATAGTTGAGTGATGCCAGTTAACAGTTGAGTGATGCCAGTTAACAGTTGAGCGATTCCAGTTAACAGTTGAGTGATACCAGTTAACAGTTGACTGAAGCCATTTAACAGTCCTGTGGAAAATTTTTCAATATTTTTCAATATTCACAGTTGCGTTTTTTTCTTTGATATACTTTACAAGAACAATTGAAGGTGTAGTTAACTGTAATTCAATATCTTTTTGATCGCTCAACTGTTGAGTGAGACTAGTTAACAATTGAGTGATGCCAGTTAACAGTTGAGTGATGCCAGTTAACAGTTGAGTGATGCCAGTTAGCAGTTGAGCGATTCCAGTTAACAGTTGAGTGATACCAGTTAACAGTTGACTGAAGCCATTGAACAGTCCCGTGGAAAATTTTTCAATATTTTTCAATATTCACAGTTGCGTTTTTTTCTTTGATATACTTTACAAGAACAATTAAAGGTGTAGTTAACTGTAATTCAATATCTTTTTGATCGCTCAACTGTTGAGTGAGACTAGTTAACAATTGAGTGATGCCAGTTAACAGTTGAGTGATGCCAGTTAATAGTTGAGTGATGCCAGTTAACAGTTGAGCGATGCCAGTTAACAATTGAGTGATGCCAGTTGACAGTCCCGTGGACAATTTATTTTTAATATCTCCGAAAGTTATGGTCCCAGTTTATTGAAAGTGGAGAGACTAATTAGACTTTGTATGTTCTGCCTAGTGATATTCTCACAAAAAGAAATAAACCGTTAGTAAAAGGCAATTACATATCTCTCTGATCGCTCAACTGTTGAGTTAGAAGAGTTAACAGTTGATTCATGCCAGTTAACTGTTGAGCGATGCCAGTTAACAGTTGAGGCATGCCAGTTAACAGTTGAGTGATTCTTTAAATTGTTTGGTCATTAAAGTAAAAAATGAATTTTTATCAAATTATGCATTTTCATGTTCCCAAGGGAGAAATAATCATTTTGACCTCAAATATTTTTCTAAAAAAATAATTTTAGTCCCTTTTTTTACGCTTTAATAAATGTAGCCGGATACAGCATGTAGCTGGCTACATGCCAGTTAACAGTTGAGCGATTCCAGTTAACAGTTGAGTGATACCAGTTAATAGTTGATTGATGCCAGTTAACAGTTGAGTGATGCCAGTTAACAGTTGAGTGATGCCAGTTAACAGTTGAGCGATTCCAGTTAACAGTTGAGCGATTCCAGTTAACAGTTGAGTGATACCAGTTAATCTCATTAAAGTACAAAATTATTTCTTTCAACTGTTGAGTGAGACTAGTTAACAATTGAGTGATGCCAGTTAACAGTTGAGTGATGCCAGTTAATAGTTGAGTGATGCCAGTTAACAGTTGAGTGATGCCAGTTAACAATTGAGTGATGCCAGTTAACAGTTGAGTGATGCCAGTTAAAAGTTGAGTGATGCCAGTTAACAGTTGAGTGATGCCAGTTAACAGTTGAGCGATTCCAGTTAACAGTTGAGTGATACCAGTTAACAGTTGACTGAAGCCATTTAACAGTCCTGTGGAAAAATTTTCAATATTTTTCAATATTCACAGTTGCGTTTTTTCTTTGATATACTTTACAAGAACAATTAAAGGTGTAGTTAACTGTAATTCAATATCTTTTTGATCACTCAACTGTTGAATGAGACTAGTTAACAATTGAGTGATGCCAGTTAACAGTTGAGTGATGCCAGTTAATAGTTGAGTGATGCCAGTTAACAGTTGAGTGATGCCAGTTAGCAGTTGAGCGATTCCAGTTAACAGTTGAGTGATACCAGTTAACGGTTGACTGAAGCCATTGAACAGTCCCGTGGAAAATTTTTCAATATTTTTCAATATTCACAGTTGCGTTTTTTTCTTTGATGTACTTTACAAGAACAATTAAAGGTGTAGTTAACTGTAATTCAATATCTTTTTGATCGCTCAACTGTTTAGTGAGACTAGTTAACAATTGAGAAAGGCCACTTAACAGTTGAGTGATGCCAGTTAATAGTTGAGTGATGCCAGTTAACAGTTGAGCGATGCCAGTTAACAGTTGAGTGATGCCAGTTGACAGTCCCGTGGACAATTTATTTTTAATATCTCAGAAAGTTATGGTCCGAGTTTATTGAAAGTGGAGAGACTAATAAGACTTTGTATGTTCTGCCTAGTGATATTCTCACAAAAAGAAATAAACCGTTAGTAAAAGGCAATTACATATCTCTCTGATCGCTCAACTGTTGAGTTAGAATAGTTAACAGTTGATTGATGCCAGTTAACTGTTGAGCGATGCCAGTTAACAGTTGAGTGATGCCAGTTAACAGTTGAGGGATGCCAGTTAACAGTTGAGTGATACTTTAAATTGTTTGGTCATTAAAGTATAAAATGAATTTTCATCGAATTATGCATTTTCATGTTCCCAAGGGAGAAATAATCATTTTGACCTCAAATGTTTTTCTTAAAAAAGAATTTTAGTCCCTTTTTTTACGCTTTAATAAATGTAGCCGGCTACAGCATGTAGCTGGCTACATGCCAGTTAACAGTTGAGTGATTCCAGTTAACAGTTGAGTGATACCAGTTAATAGTTGATTGATTCCAGTTAACAGTTGAGTGATGCCAGTTAACAGTTGAGTGATGCCAGTTAACAGTTGAGTGATGCCAGTTAACAGTTGAGCGATTCCAGTTAACAGTTGAGTGATACCAGTTAATCTCATTAAAGTACAAAATTATTTTTTTCAAATGATTCATTTTCATGTTCACAAAGGAAAAATAATCATTTTGAACTCAAATATTTTTCCTGTAAATGAATTTCGAACCCTCTTTTTACGCTTTTTGGTAAAGTGGTGCATTTTAATGAGTCCTTAATGAGATGGCTGTATGGAGTGCTTTAAGGAGATACTTATGTGTTGTGCTTTAAGGAGATACCTGTGTGGAGTGCTTTAAGGAGATACCTGTGTTGAGTGTGGAGTGCTTTAAGGAAATGCCCAGACGCAGGTCACTTTTCTCTCAAATGTTGGGCTGTTAGGCTGAGTTGTAACTTAGCCCGAGCCCTCATCACCTCAGCCGTGGACACTTGTTAGACTTTCTCCACCCCTTCTCCCCCAACGGCTAAGATCATCTGATTAAAAACTGTTGTCCTGGTTTTCAGCTATCCCGTCTATCCCACTACAAAGTAGGCCTCTGTTGGCTTGGCACTCAACTGTTGGCCTATTTCCCCCCCCCCCCCACTCCTCAGCCAGTTTAACGCAATCTATAAATTTACGACTCAACAGTTGACCTAAATTCTACCTGCCTCACCAGCCCAATCCCCGCCAACATCGGCACATCCTATTTACATCCTATACTTTCACCCCATTCTAATTTCGCCATGCACGGCACTTTCTATTTCACAGCCCTCGGCTATTTCACTAACTACCTGAACTATCACGTAAGCTTGGGACTCAACTGTTAGCCTCTCTCTGGCGTCCCCTACCCCTCTGCCACTTTTCCGAAAACTTTGTACGAGTCAACTGTTGACCTAATTACTACCTGCCCCCCCCCCATACGAGTCAACTGTTGACTTAAATTCTACCTGCCTCACCAGCCCAATCCCCGCCAACATCGGTCCATCCTATTTCAATCCCCTCGGCTATTTCACTAACTACCCAAACTGTCATTCAAGCCTGGGACCCAAATCTTGTAATAAAAACCACTATCTTGTAATAAAAACATTTGACTTAACTGCTGACTTAAATTCTACCTGCCACGCCGCCACCCGATTACACTTTTAACCATTTCTTATTTCACCATCCTCGCCATCCTCCTATTTCTCTGTCCTCGGCTATATCACTAACTACTTAAACTATCTCTTAAGCCTGGGACTCAACTGTTAGCCCGTCTCTGCTAACCCCTACCGCACTTCAACTTTAAGGCAATCTTGTAACAAAACTTTACGAGTCAACTGTTGACTTAACTTCTACCTGCCCCACTACCATCCGATCATACTTTCACCCCATTCTAATTTCGCCATGCACGGCCCTTTCTATTTCACAGCCCTCGGCTATTTCACTAACTACCTGAACTATCACGTAAGCTTGGGACTCAACTGTTAGCCTCTCTCTGGCGACCCCTACCCCTCTGCCACTTTTCCGAAAACTTTGTACGAGTCAACTGTTGACCTAATTACTACCTGCCCCCCCCCCATACGAGTCAACTGTTGACTTAAATTCTACCTGCCTCACCAGCCCAATCCCCGTCAACATCGGTCCGTCCTATTTCAATCCCCTCGGCTATTTCACTAACTACCCAAACTGTCATTCAAGCCTGGGACCCAAATCTTGTAATAAAAACCACTATCTTGTAACAAAAACATTTGACTTAACTGCTGACTTAAATTCTACCTGCCACACCGCCACCCGATTACACTTTTAACCCTTTCTTATTTTGCCATCCTCACCATACTCCTATTTCTCTGTCCTCGACCATATAACTAACTACTTAAACTATCACTTAAGCCTGGGACTCAACTGTTAGCCCGTCTCTGCTAACCCCTACCCCACTTCAACTTTAACGCAATCTTGTAACAAAACTTTACGAGTCAACTGTTGACTTAACTTCTTCCTGCCCCACTACCATCCGATCATACTTTCACCCCATGCTAGTTTCGCCATGCACGGCCCTTTCTATTTTACAGCCCTCGGCTATTTCACTAACTAAGCTTGGGACTCAACTGTTAGCCTCTCTCTGGCGACCCCTACCCCTCTGCCACTTTTCCGAAAACTTGTAACATAAATTTCTACAACTTTACGAGTCAACTGTTGACCTAATTACAACCTGCCCCCCCCCCCACCACCACCAGACTAAACTGTTAGCCCCTTCTTATTCGGCCACCCTCGGAAATTTCTCTAACTACCCACACTGCGTAGTTTCGCTTTCCGAATTTCATATTTCTTCGTACCTAACCTAACCTCACCCAATCCCGTCTATTTGTTAGGTTTGGGCAATAACTGTTGACTACTGTTCCGTCAACTGTTGTCTGCCGGACTTTAACGTCGATTGACCACAAATTCGGGTATGTATAAGTCTAACCTAACCTAACCTAACCTAACCTAACCTAACCTAACCTAACCTAACCTAACCTAACCTAACCTAACCTAACCTAACCTAACCTAACCTAACCTAACCTAACCTAACCTAACCTAACCTAACCTAACCTAACCTAACCTAACCTAACCTAACCTAACCTAACCTAACCTAACCTAACCTAACCTAACCTAACCTAACCTAACCTAACCTAACCTAACCTAACCTAACCTAACCTAACCTAACCTAACCTAACCTAACCTAACCTAACCTAACCTAACCTAACCTAACCTAACCTAACCTAACCTAACCTAACCTAACCTAACTAAACCTAACCTAACCTAACCTAACCTAACCTAACCTAACCTAACCTAACCTAACCTAACCTAACCTAACCTAACCTAACCTAACCTAACCTAACCTAACCTAACCTAACCTAACCTAACCTAACCTAACCTAACCTAACCTAACCTAACCTAACCTAACCTAACCTAACCTAACCTAAACCTAACCTAACCTAACCTAACCTAACCTAACCTAACCTAACCTGATTTGGACTAGGCGGGTCACGGAAAAAAAAAAGTCCAGAAAAAAGAAAAACGCTAGGTGGCCAACGAAAAAATTGCCTTTTTTTCTTCGGCCGAGATGGCGCTAGGAGCACGATTTCCGCGTAAAAAAAAATCCCGACCCCCTCGACCGGGACCCAAAAGAAGTCCCCGAGGTCCCCAAAGCAGGATTTCTTCCCGTAGCCGTCTCCCGGATAAGCCAATTTTTATGTCCATTTTAATGCCATTTCCAAGGACTTTTTCCAGGAATGGACTTTTTTTTGTCCCCGTTTCCAACGGCCCCAGGGACATTGCCCCACATTTTTAACGCGAATCCGCAGACAATGGACGTCTTTTGGGCCGCGAGGGCTTGTTATCCAGCCGACCCGTTTTCAGGGGACCGTTTTAAACACCATTATCCGGACTATTGGACTTTATTCGGGTTGTCCGATTAGTAATTCAAGCGCGTTTTCGCCATTTTTAGCGCATTTTCGCCATTTCGTGACCAATTCGAGTGCGTTTTTGCAGTTTCGAGCGCGTTTTCGCAGTTTCAAGCGCAATTTCGCCATTCTGACACCAATTTTAGCGCGTTTTCGCAGTTTCGAGCGCAATTCCGCCATTCTGACACCAATTTGAGCGCGTTTTCGCAGTTTCGAGCGCAATTCCGCCATTCTGACACCAATTTGAGCGCGTTTTCGCAGTTTCGAGCGCAATTCCGCCATTCTGACACCAATTTTAGCGCGTTTTCGCAGTTTCGAGCGCAATTCCGCCATTCTGACACCAATTTTAGCGCGTTTTCAGAGTTTCGAGCGCAATTCGCCATTCTGACACCAATTTCAGCGCGTTTTCGCAGTTTCGAGCGCAATTTCGCCATTCTGACACCAATTTGAGCGTGTTTTCGCAGTTTCGAGCGCAATTCCGCCACCAATTTGAGCGCGTTTTCGCAGTTTCGAGCGCAATTCGCCATTCTTACACCAATTTTAGCGCGTTTTCGCAGTTTCGAGCGCAATTCCGCCATTCTGACACCAATTTTAGCGCGTTTTCGCAGTTTCGAGCGCAATTCCGCCATTCTGACATCAATTTTAGCGCGTTCTCGCAGTTTCGAGCGCAATTCGCAACCTGACACCATTTGCGCCCATTTCCGGCGCATTTTCGCCATTATGTGACCAGTTCTAGCGCGGTTTCGAGAGAAGAAGAAGCGCGGTTTCGAGAAAATTCAGGCGATTCTTCTTTTGAGCAATTCAGGCGCGTTTTCGCCAATTTCGCGCGTGAAATGCCCAAATTCTTTACATGAATAGCGTTTCAAAGTAGGATTTTCGAATCATTACAGAGCTTAACAATAACACGGGAAGATTTCCAATCATTTCAAAAACCCAATTCCACTAATTTCAACCGCACTCAAAGCCTTCGTGAAAAAACGTTGCATCGCGCACGTTGAAAAAATGAATGAGCAAACTTTAAATTTGCAAATAATCCAATCTAGAGTGCAGATAAGGAAGATTCGCAATTCCTTCGGGACGATTTTTTTATTCTTTGCGGTATTGTTGACATTTCTTTGCGGTATTGTTGAGCTCTTTAAGGATATAGTTTAAATGGATATCCGTAGACGAAACACACTTGCACAATATGATTTAGTCAAATGAACTACTACAGAAACGGTATTTTTACTTACGCCTATGGCCATTCAAAAACCAAAAAGTAGCGCTAGCAATAAAATACAATACTTTTTCCTTTTATAAAGTTACGTTAATGTTGACATCAAAATAACGATAAAGATTTTCAAATGATCGCAATCATTTTGGCAAGAGCGATTCGTGGTACAATCTAGATGTCGGCGTATATCAAGATTAAAATTTAATTCTTAAAGCTAACCTAACAAAACAATTAGAACACAAACGTGGAGACAGTTTTCTTCTAACTAACACAATGTCAGCGATTGTTGCCGAGTGTTGGCAAACCATTTCGTTACGGGCTTCTTCGTTATGGGGTCTCCTCGAGTGTAACGTTTGGGACTCCTTCGAAGATCAAGCTCCAGCTGGTAGCTTCTAGCTGCTAGATTTTGCCTGCGGGAAAAAGGTAATTAAGTACACAGAATAATGCTTAAACAATGCTTAAATTAAAGACAATTATTTTAAATCCATTTCTGAAAATTTAAGTACAATAATGCTTAACAATGCTTAAATTGAAGTACATTATTTTAAATCCATTTCTGAAAATTTAAGTCCATTTTTGAAAATTAAGTCCAATACTCCAAAAACAAAATGTCCATTAAAAGTACAAGAAATGGACTTAAAATAAAGTCCATTATTTTAAATCCATTTCTGAAAAATTAAGTCCATTTTAACAAAAATAAAGTCCATTTTAGGAAATTTAAAGTCCATTTTAGGAAATTTAAAGTCCATTTTAGGAAATTTAAAGTCCATTTTTGAAAATTAAGTCCAATACTCCAAAAACAAAATGTCCATTAAAAATACAAGAAATGGACTTAAAATAAAGTCCATTTTCCATAAATGGACATAGTTTACATTAATTGGACTTTTTAATAATATCCATTGGACATAAAATAAAGTCCATTATTTTAAATCCATTTCTGAAAAATTAAGTCCATTTTAACAAAAATAAAGTCCATTTTAGGAAATTTAAAGTCCATTTTTGAAAATTAAGTCCAATACTCCAAAAACAAAATGTCCATTAAAAGTACAAGAAATGGACTTAAAATAAAGTCCATTTTCCATAAATGGACATAATTTACATTAATTGGACTTTTTAATAATGTCCATTGGACATAAAATAAAGTCCATTATTTTAAATCCATTTCTGAAAAATTAAGTCCATTTTAACAAAAATAAAGTCCATTTTAGGAAATTTAAAGTCCATTTTAGGAAATTTAAAGTCCATTTTAGGAAATTTAAAGTCCATTTTTGAAAATTAAGTCCAATACTCCAAAAACAAAATGTCCATTAAAAGTACAAGAAATGGACTTAAAATAAAGTCCATTTTCCATAAATGGACATAGTTTACATTAATTGGACTTTTTAATAATATCCATTGGACATAAAATAAAGTCCATTATTTTAAATCCATTTCTGAAAAATTAAGTCCATTTTAACAAAAATAAAGTCCATTTTAGGAAATTTAAAGTCCATTTTTGAAAATTAAGTCCAATACTCCAAAAACAAAATGTCCATTAAAAGTACAAGAAATGGACTTAAAATAAAGTCCATTTTCCATAAATGGACATAATTTACATTAATTGGACTTTTAATAATGTCCATTGGACATAAAATAAAGTCCATTATTTTAAATCCATTTCTGAAAAATTAAGTCCATTTTAACAAAAATAAAGTCCATTTTAGGAAATTTAAAATCCATTTTGAAAACTAAGTCCAATACTCCAAAAACAAAATGTCCATTAAAAGTACAAGAAATGGACGTAAAATAAAGTCCATTTTCCATAAATGGACATAATTTACATTAATTGGACTTTTTAATAATGTCCATTGGACATAAAATAAAGTCCATTATTTTAAATCCATTTCTGAAAAATTAAGTCCATTTTAACAAAAATAAAGTCCATTTTAGGAAATTTAAAGTCCATTTTTGAAAATTAAGTCCAATACTCCAAAAACAAAATGTCCATTAAAAGTACAAGAAATGGACTTAAAATAAAGTCCATTTTCCATAAATGGACATAATTTACATTAATTGGACTTTTTAATAATGTCCATTGGACATAAAATAAAGTCCATTATTTTAAATCCATTTCTGAAAAATTAAGTCCATTTTAACAAAAATAAAGTCCATTTTAGGAAATTTAAAGTCCATTTTTGAAAATTAAGTCCAATACTCCAAAAACAAAATGTCCATTAAAAGTACAAGAAATGGACTTAAAATAAAGTCCATTTTCCATAAATGGACATAATTTACATTAATTGGACTTTTTAATAATGTCCATTGGACATAAAATAAAGTCCATTATTTTAAATCCATTTCTGAAAAATTAAGTCCATTTTAACAAAAATAAAGTCCATTTTAGGAAATTTAAAGTCCATTTTAGGAAATTTAAAGTCCATTTTTGGAAATTTAAAGTCCATTTTTGAAAATTAAGTCCAATACTCCAAAAACAAAATGTCCATTAAAAGTACAAGAAATGGACTTAAAATAAAGTCCATTTTCCATAAATGGACATAGTTTACATTAATTGGACTTTTTAATAATATCCATTGGACATAAAATAAAGTCCATTATTTTAAATCCATTTCTGAAAAATTAAGTCCATTTTAACAAAAATAAAGTCCATTTTAGGAAATTTAAAGTCCATTTTTGAAAATTAAGTCCAATACTCCAAAAACAAAATGTCCATTAAAAGTACAAGAAATGGACTTAAAATAAAGTCCATTTTCCATAAATGGACATAATTTACATTAATTGGACTTTTTAATAATGTCCATTGGACATAAAATAAAGTCCATTATTTTAAATCCATTTCTGAAAAATTAAGTCCATTTTAACAAAAATAAAGTCCATTTTAGGAAATTTAAAGTCCATTTTTGAAAATTAAGTCCAATACTCCAACAACAAAATGTCCATTAAAAGTACAAGAAATGGACTTAAAATAAAGTCCATTTTCCATAAATGGACATAATTTACATTAATTGGACTTTTTAATAATATCCATTGGACATAAAATAAAGTCCATTTTAGGAAATTTAAAGTCCATTTTTGAAAATTAAGTCCAATACTCCAAAAACAAAATGTCCATTAAAAGTACAAGAAATGGACTTAAAATAAAGTCCATTTTCCATAAATGGACATAATTTACATTAATTGGACTTTTTAATAATGTCCATTGGACATAAAATAAAGTCCATTATTTTAAATCCATTTCTGAAAAATTAAGTCCATTTTAACAAAAATAAAGTCCATTTTAGGAAATTTAAAGTCCATTTTTGAAAATTAAGTCCAATACTCCAAAAACAAAATGTCCATTAAAAGTACAAGAAATGGACTTAAAATAAAGTCCATTTTCCATAAATGGACATAATTTACATTAATTGGACTTTTTAATAATGTCCATTGGACATAAAATAAAGTCCATTATTTTAAATCCATTTCTGAAAAATTAAGTCCATTTTAACAAAAATAAAGTCCATTTTAGGAAATTTAAAGTCCATTTTAGGAAATTTAAAGTCCATTTTGAAAATTAAGTCCAATACTCCGAAAACAAAATGTCCATTAAAAGTACAAGAAATGGACTTAAAATAAAGTCCATTTTCCATAAATGGACATAGTTTACATTAATTGGACTTTTTAATAATGTCCATTGGACATAAAATAAAGTCCATTATTTTAAATCCATTTCTGAAAAATTAAGTCCATTTTAACAAAAATAAAGTCCATTTTAGGAAATTTAAAGTCCATTTTTGAAAATTAAGTCCAATACTCCAAAAACAAAATGTCCATTAAAAGTACAAGAAATGGACTTAAAATAAAGTCCATTTTCCATAAATGGACATAATTTACATTAATTGGACTTTTTAATAATGTCCATTGGACATAAAATAAAGTCCATTATTTTAAATCCATTTCTGAAAAATTAAGTCCATTTTAACAAAAATAAAGTCCATTTTAGGAAATTTAAAGTCCATTTTTGAAAATTAAGTCCAATACTCCAACAACAAAATGTCCATTAAAAGTACAAGAAATGGACTTAAAATAAAGTCCATTTTCCATAAATGGACATAATTTACATTAATTGGACTTTTTAATAATATCCATTGGACATAAAATAAAGTCCATTAAAATGTCTATTGGACATAAAATAAAGTCCATTATTTTAAATCCATTTCTGAAAAATTAAGTCCATTTTAACAAAAATAAACTTTATTTTATGTCCAATGGACATTATTAAAAAGTCCAATTAATGTAAATTATGTCCATTTATGGAAAATGGACTTTATTTTAAGTCCATTTCTTGTACTTTTAATGGACATTTTGTTTTTGGAGTATTGGACTTAATTTTCAAAAATGGACTTTAAATTTCCTAAAATGGACTTTATTTTTGTTAAAATGGACTTAATTTTTCAGAAATGGATTTAAAATAATGGACTTTATTTTATGTCCAATGGACATTATTAAAAAGTCCAATTAATGTAAACTATGTCCATTTATGGAAAATGGACTTTATTTTAAGTCCATTTCTTGTACTTTTAATGGACATTTTGTTTTCGGAGTATTGGACTTAATTTTCAAAAATGGACTTTAAATTTCCTAAAATGGACTTTAAATTTCCTAAAATGGACTTTATTTTTGTTAAAATGGACTTAATTTTTCAGAAATGGATTTAAAATAATGGACTTTATTTTATGTCCAATGGACATTATTAAAAAGTCCAATTAATGTAAATTATGTCCATTTATGGAAAATGGACTTTATTTTAAGTCCATTTCTTGTACTTTTAATGGACATTTTGTTTTTGGAGTATTGGACTTAATTTTCAAAAATGGACTTTAAATTTCCTAAAATGGACTTTATTTTTGTTAAAATGGACTTAATTTTTCAGAAATGGATTTAAAATAATGGACTTTATTTTATGTCCAATAGACATTTTAATGGACTTTATTTTATGTCCAATGGATATTATTAAAAAGTCCAATTAATTAACTTAAAATAAAGTCCATTTTCCATAAATGGACATAATTTACATTAATTGGACTTTTTAATAATGTCCATTGGACATAAAATAAAGTCCATTATTTTAAATCCATTTCTGAAAAATTAAGTCCATTTTAACAAAAATAAAGTCCATTTTAGGAAATTTAAAGTCCATTTTAGGAAATTTAAAGTCCATTTTTGAAAATTAAGTCCAATACTCCAAAAACAAAATGTCCATTAAAAGTACAAGAAATGGACTTAAAATAAAGTCCATTTTCCATAAATGGACATAGTTTACATTAATTGGACTTTTTAATAATGTCCATTGGACATAAAATAAAGTCCATTATTTTAAATCCATTTCTGAAAAATTAAGTCCATTTTAACAAAAATAAAGTCCATTTTAGGAAATTTAAAGTCCATTTTTGAAAATTAAGTCCAATACTCCAAAAACAAAATGTCCATTAAAAGTACAAGAAATGGACTTAAAATGAAGTCCATTTTCCATAAATGGACATAATTTACATTAATTGGACTTTTTAATAATGTCCATTGGACATAAAATAAAGTCCAATATTTTAAATCCATTTCTGAAAAATTAAGTCCATTTTAACAAAAATAAAGTCCATTTTAGGAAATTTAAAGTCCATTTTTGAAAATTAAGTCCAATACTCCAAAAACAAAATGTCCATTAAAAGTACAAGAAATGGACTTAAAATAAAGTCCATTTTCCATAAATGGACATAATTTACATTAATTGGACTTTTTAATAATGTCCATTGGACATAAAATAAAGTCCATTATTTTAAATCCATTTCTGAAAAATTAAGTCCATTTTAACAAAGTCCATTTTAGGAAATTTAAAGTCCATTTTAGGAAATTTAAAGTCCATTTTTGAAAATTAAGTCCAATACTCCAAAAACAAAATGTCCATTAAAAGTACAAGAAATGGACTTAAAATAAAGTCCATTTTCCATAAATGGACATAATTTACATTAATTGGACTTTTTAATAATGTCCATTGGACATAAAATAAAGTCCATTATTTTAAATCCATTTCTGAAAAATTAAGTCCATTTTAACAAAAATAAAGTCCATTTTAGGAAATTTAAAGTCCATTTTTGAAAATTAAGTCCAATACTCCAAAAACAAAATGTCCATTAAAAGTACAAGAAATGGACAAAGTCCATTTTAGGAAATTTAAAGTCCATTTTTGAAAATTAAGTCCAATACTCCAAAAACAAACCTATCCATTGGACATAAAATAAAGTCCATTATTTTAAATCCATTTCTGAAAAATTAAGTCCATTTTAACAAAAATAAAGTCCATTCTAGGAAATTTAAAGTCCATTTTTGAAAATTAAGTCCAATACTCCAAAAACAAAATGTCCATTAAAAGTACAAGAAATGGACTTAAAATAAAGTCCATTTTCCATAAATGGACATAATTTACATTAATTGGACTTTTTATAATGTCCATTGGACATAAAATAAAGTCCATTATTTTAAATCCATTTCTGAAAAATTAAGTCCATTTTAACAAAAATAAAGTCCATTTTAGGAAATTTAAAGTCCATTTTTGAAAATTAAGTCCAATACTCCAAAAACAAAATGTCCATTAAAAGTACAAGAAATGGACTTAAAATAAAGTCCATTTTCCATAAATGGACATAAATTAGATGAATTAGACTTTTTAATAATGTCCATGGACATAAAATAAAGGCCATTATATTAAATCCATTTCTGAAAAATTAAGTCCATTTTTGAATCAATAAATTACATTACTTGACATAAACTGACATTAAATGCACATTAAATAATGCCCAATGGCCATAAAATAAAGTAAGTTCGAGAATTTTGAGTACTATAAATGGGCATCTATACTTACTTACAATAAAAGATGTACTGTAGGACGAGGCAACAAGAGGAAGTATCAACGACATGTACGGACAACGCAGTAACGATGCGGTGGAGAGGGTCTAAGAGCCTCATTACAGGAGCACACCGGCTCGACTGACCTGCAAGTAATAATACATGAGCAACCGAGCCAATTCCCAAATCTCTAACCTAACCTAACCACCTTCCTCTTACCACATTGCCATCTGTAACAAGCGTTTACTATTGCAGGCCGGATATCCGAAACAATCTGATGAGAAGATACGGTTCTGTGGGTGATCTAGATGGTGATCATAAACTACTATACAACAAGCTAAACAACCCACAAAAGCAGGGTTCAGGATAAATGCACATTAAATAATGCCCAGTGGCCATAAAATAAAGTAAGTTCGAAAATTTGAGTACTATAAATGGGCATCTATACTTACTTACAATAAAAGATCTACTGTAGGACGAGGCAACACGAGGCAAGTATCAACGACATAAATGAACGACGCAGTAACGATGCGGTGGAGAGGGTCTAAGAGCCTCATTACAGGAGCACACCGGCTCGACTGACCTGCAAGTAAATAATACATGAGCAACCGAGCCAATTCCAAAATCTCCAAGATTCCTAATTGAAAAGAATCCAAGCTCGAAACCCGATGGGATAAAACGTAAAACCGATCGGTTTTCCCTTGGTACCGATCGGGTTTTTTAAATTTCCCGATGCGTGTGAACGCACTCTTAGAGCTCTATTCTAGGGCTCCTAGTACAGCCGACATGGAGATGAAATCAAATCGAGGGAGAGTTACGAAACATTCGCCGAAGGATTCGCAAACAAGGCGAAGCACGAGCACCTCGTCGACTGTGGCACGCGATGGCACAAAAAGAGCTCGAAACGACTTGTCGACACGCACAGCAGACGACAAGGAGTCAACGCACCATTCGTTTCCGGAACTAAGAGGGGAGGGATGTCAGGAGTAGCCAGCCCCTGACCGACGCCCGAGCGCCGAATGAATGGAATAGTCAAAGTCGAGTGGAACAAGTGTTAATTTTGTCAGTGCTATTTTGAAAGCTGAAGCGTGTTGTAGCGTTACGAAATAAAGAATACTTTTCTGTTCTGTCATTAAAAGCTGTTTTGGGTTTTGAACGGTTAATTCCTGACAATCACGCCTATACCAAAATGTATCGGTATCTGACCTACGACCAATATCTTCAACTCCAACACAAGTAGCCTAGCTAGACTGATGAGGAGAAAGCAATTGCCCTCAAAGATTTGGTCAAGACCGACCTCGTAAATGACACAATCCAACCTGAGACAAATACTGACCGAGAACGTGCCATTGACCGAGAGCAAGAACAAGATCGACCGAGCCCGTCCGAAGTAGAATTTGTTGTTGTAAACAGAATGTGATTTCACAATGACGTCATGAATTTGATTTTTTGTAAATAGAATTTGGTTCATTAAATAGAATTTCATCTCATGGAAATACAATCTGACTCAGTAAATAGAATTTCATTTTGTCCACTTTTGCCCCTTCGTACGGGAGTATATCCCAAGACAAACTTTCACGAGAAAATCTGACAGAGGATGTCCAGTACGAGGGAAAGATTGTAATGGCAGGCTACTCCAACTTCCACGGCTGACAAGAAGCCCTACGAGAAGTCTCTGCAACGCCAGCTAAGCTGCGGATATTGTTGTTACCCCGTACCAATCCGAAAGAACCTGTATGTTCCCTTATCACTGAGTGAAGCTCCACAAGAGATCAAATGTAAAACAACTTCATTTGGAGAATGAAGAAAATAGGCACTACACAAATATTAAGTCCATAAGGAGCTTGCAAAAGACGATGATTCGGTACCTCACTGCACATAATTAGTCCTGTTTAAAATTGCCCAATGACAGACTTGTCTCGCGAAAATTTGTCTAGAAATGTTTGTCTCGTGATAGACTTGTCTAGTGAAAACTTAGCTCGTCATCTATTCGCATATACTAGTATTAAGTTTCTTTGTTGATGGTAAATTATTTAGATGTTGTCAGTTGTTAATGCGTGTCTATTTATTTTCTATTTGTTGCCTATTATTTAGCTTTTGCTATTGGCAATTTTCCATTAAACCTTAAACATTAATAATAAAGCAGGAGAAACGTACCTTTGAGATTGGAGATATGTGATAAAAGGCTTCGGTTGACATCTGGAGAATCGAGACAGCGAACCAACGTGAAGCCGTAGTTACTTTTTCTTTCCTTCAGAGCCGGAAGCCGAACAAGCGCGGTTTATTCGCTTGAAGCATGACCGTCTTTAGCACGAGACGGACCGTGTCGGAACCATTTGTCGAGTCTGATGATCTTGGAGTCTGATTATCTGGAAAAGTCATTGTTTAAATACATATGCCACATGTTCAGGTTAATGAGAGCCAAACATACTCGATTCCTCATCCAAAATCCACTACATTTTCGGTTCAGCGCCGTCTCAACGGTTGTACATTGCAACTTTCTTGACGTGTTTGGTCTGGGGTAGATGTCGTGTACAAATAAGTGCTTGCGATGTAGAAATAAAGAGCTTGCAATTTCGAAAGTGAAAGTTTGTGATAACATATCGTCATATACTATAATAATGAAAACTTGAAAAACGTACCTAATAGGATAGGGTTCTATTTTGTGTGTTAAAAGTTATACGTGACCAATCACAGCATGCGTTTCCATCACGTGACTGTCGAGGAAGAAAGAGAGAAACGTTTAAGGAGAGATATTTGTAATATAACTGAAACTGAATGAACTTTTTGAATGGAAAGTTAGTCATACTAAACTATACTACTAGTTTTGTTTTGACAACTATAACCTTTTATCTTATCTGAAATAATTGGGCAAAGAACAAAAAATTACTGTGCAAAGCGACGGCCACAAGATGTCAAGGTCTGGCTAACAGTTCTTTCCAGACTATTCCTATACAGGGACACGAAAAAAATGGAAAATTTGGAGAAGGAATGTGAGGAATGGGTTGAACGAATACGTCCACCAAATGCACGAAGCCGTCCTGGTCAGTTGTAAATCGATTCTGTGGACGAAGCGAACGAAGGACTAGCCTCAAACCAGAGATGGGCGAATCCGACCATGAAAGGATTCGAATCCGAATCCGAATCCAGTGCTAGGTACGAATCCGATTCCGAATCCACCATTTAATGCTGAGGATTCGAATCCGGAATCGAATCCGGATTCGAATCCGACCTTAACAAAAATCAAATCATGTATAATGTACATACGTTATAGATTAAATATCAGAGGTGACAAAAAAACACTGATATCCAAGGGAGTCAGATAACGCGATAGATCACTGAGGATGGTTTGTGGTGGAGACCAAAACGTTGTATTGCCTAAGCCCACTGTGTAAAAAATGGGAAAACGGAAGAAATATGAGCGGATTCGTAAGGCTGAGGGTTTGGTATCCGAATCCGAATCCAGCCTGACAAGCAGAAGATTCGAATCCGGATTCGAATCCATCGAAAAGGACGAATCCTGGATTCGAATCCCATCTCTGCCTCAAACACATGCTACAAAACGTATGTCAGACCCCTAACAGAGTATGCATGTCCTGTCTGACACAGCTCACTCACCGAAGACCAACATGAAAAAACTGAGCAGGTCCAAAAGAGAGCATGCAAAGTAATATTGGGAATGGGATACGAGGATTATGAAAAAAAAAATACTGGCTTCTGAATTACATCGGGACATTTTGCCCAGTTGCCGAAACACAAGAATGACCGAAAATCTCACAATGAATCCAGAAGAAGCAACTGATTCCTACTCCAATACATTCATCAGAGCGTTACCTGAAGTCTTTTGTACCATATTTTGTTAAACATTTTAACTGTTCCTAGCTACAGTATGTAATTTTGACCTATTCCTTTGTTATTGACGTAATTTTCTGTGAACTGAGTGCTTTTATTTAATAGCCAACATTTAAATAGTGACCTGTCGATTTGATTGATAGTACTAGAAGTGTCCTTATTTGCTCTGACATATCCAAAGCTATTAATAAAGTCGAACACGGTAGTGTTCTCGGCCCTGTCTTGTTCGTCATGTACATAGACATTTGCATAAATGCCATTTCCCAAACCGATTTTGGCCTGTTTGCAGACGATACGAAGCTCCTGGGAGAAGCTAGTGCATCATCACAAATCCAAAGCGACTTGGACGCCCTGACAGAGAAACTCGAAGAATGGCAACTTTCACCAAATATAGCAAAATGCTCTGTCGTCCATCTTGGCCGCCAAAATCCGAAGAACTCGTATAAAATGAAAGGTATCGACCTGACAAAATCTACCTGCAAAAAGGACCTAGGTGTAATACTGAGCTCGGACCTCAAACCAGAAAAGCATATCGGCCTGGTTGTGCGTAAAGCATCAAATACTCTTTGGCTACTCACTCACTCCCTACGATACCTTGACATTCACTCAGATCTCAGCGTACACAACCTACGTCAGCTTGAGTACGCTACTGTCATCTGGTCGCCGTATCTCAAAAAGGATATTGACAGAATAGAACGAGTCCAGAAACGCTTTGTAAAAGGACTTCAAGGATTCAGAAACCTTCCGTATGACGAAGCTCTAAGAAGGCTCACTCTCCATAAACTTGAGACAAGAAGAACGATCTTAGACTTAAAAACCCTCTTCAAGATAGTTCACGAGAATTTTGGAAACGTAAAAGACAAGCTTGTTCAAATAACTCCCCAAAGCAACACAAGATCGCATGGTCTGCAGTTGGAGCCTGTGAAGATGAAGATTGCAAGATCTAATTCTTACCATCATTCGTTCATACCCCGGGTCATCAGGATCTGGAACAAACTGCCATTTCCAGTCGAAAAGATGAAGTTACTGGAAGCCTTCTCCAATTGCCTAAACATAAACATACCATATCTCGAGACTTTCAACGTAGGACGACTTTAAATCGCAATCGTGCCGCAGTCGATCCGCTCTTCGCCCTGCCATATCATTTTTCTTTTAACAAGTTGTCAGTTATGTAGAAATTTTGTATTGAGAGGCGTGAGGAATAAATTATTAAATTTGATTGTATTTGGACGATCGGTTATTCGGAATTTTGACTATCCAGAATAAGGATAGATTAATTCCGGTACTGTAAATTTCTATGTATATGCCCCGGTCCCATGGCAATTCAAAGATCATTAAATCTTAGAGCTACTGACATTTTGCCACGGCTGCAAGCACTGCACACCGATTTCCGTCATAAATCTAGACTACGCATCTGTTGCCGCATCACCGATTTATTAAACTTTCTGTATAGAGTTTTTTTCCGGATATTTCGGTTGCACTTTACGGCATCTTTATAGACGTCATTACAGAGAGATAAACTCGCTGATTGATAATAGGGATGACAACAAGATAATAGGGATGACAAAAACTCTGGTCATCGATTCTTCCAGACTTCTCTCACCTTCCTCTTAGAAGGTTAGGTTAGGTTAGGTTAGGTTCAGGATGTCGATCTGCAACAAAGAATAAACCTATTGAGTGTCAGGTTGTAATTGAGATTGTCGTTGAATGTGTATCCATCGTTTGGAAGAACTAAGATCCTTATCCTCTTATACTGGTCTGGCCAAGGTGTAACGTAAGAACACGAAGCCAGAGGATAAAATTAGATGAGAGCGAAACAAACCCCTTGCTGGGCTCGGCAGTAAGAGAAGCGGCATATAATACTATGGCGCAGAAAGAAATATTTAACCAAATAAGCTGTTTTCTTATCCTGTGTTGGCTTAATTATTTTTCATGTGGGAAAACCTATATCGAATGTAGCCTATCGTTTAGCCGTTAATCTCTCAGGGGCTGCTCAGACAATATTTGTAGGAAAATTTACTGCATCATGACTTCTAGGTATCTGTAAAATGGTGGTACCGTGCATAAAGAAAAGAAGAATAGAAAAAGAGGGTATGCAAATAGTGTAGCAAACCGGGGTAAGAATCAAGAAGAAATATAGAAGCTCCACCTAAATACCTCAAAACAACATCTCTATAGACTTCCGGACTCCGTCATAAATCTAGTTTACAAATAGTGTCAGGTCGAAATTGAGTTTATCTTTGAATGTGTATCCATCGTTTGGAAGAACTAAAATCATTATCCTCTTATACTGGCCTGGCCAAGGTGCAATGTAAGAAAAGACGAAGCTAGAATTGTTGTCGAGATTGTCGTTGAATGTGTATCCATTGATGTGAAGGAATAATTATTACCGCAAAACCGGTATAGTCAAAATACCACTTAAATGAGATAAAATACTCGGACTAGTTATTCAACACGTGACCATCACGCAGACAATCACTGCACCACTATATTATAGTGGCGCAGTGATGGTCTTTCTGTTCATTGGGCTAGCCCCTTCTGTTGCTAATCAGAATATGAAGAGATTCCTCAAAATAACGCGACTGACCATAGTTGCCTGAAAGTTTGGCTACGAAGATAAACCACCGGATATAGCTTTTATTTTAAAACTGATTTGGACTGGGCAGGTTACGTAGCGACCCAGGTACGAATTCGCCATCAAGGCCTAAAATCTAGCACGCTCGAATACAATTAAAAAAATTATACGTTCATATTCAGTAGAGGTATGAGGAAGGAAGCACTATGGAAGCACTATGAGGAGGAAGCACTATGAGGAAGGGGAGAGAGGCCTGGAATGAACTGATTGCAAGACTTGCCGTTTTCACATGTTATGTGTTATGTCGATTTTCATCGGTGCTGCTATCTCGTAAAACAGAACCATTGCATCACGTTACCACCCGAAGCTATACTTTTTATTGAGATTGTCGTTGAATGTGTATCCAATCATGTGAAGGAATAATTATTACCGCAAAACCGGTATAGTCAAAATACCACTTAAATGAGATAAAATACTGTTATATCACATGGGCAAGAATAAGTATCATCACAACCGGTACAATTCAGAATCACGAATGGCGATAACTGCTAATACGAGTTTCCCCCGTCCGTGTGAAGTGGCTATACATAATCGGTGCTCATATCTCGTAAGACAAAACCGTCGTCCTGCCTCAAACTTGGCCGTTATACGAGAATTCCAAGAATACTCTTTTCGTGGGAAATCGTCTTTGTTCTTCTGGGAAAAAAAAAACAACTCACTAACTGTCGTCCAAAATGGGCAACAAAATGCCAAGCAAAATGCGAACCCCGTTAACCATTGCATCACGTTACCACCCCTAACGGAGGCAGCTAAGCCGTCGTATTAATATCCGCATCGTCTACCTACGGGATATTTTCATCGGTGCTGCTATCTCGTAAAACATAAGCGTCGTCTTGCCCAAAACTTGGCCATTATTCGCTTGCCGTTTTCACATTTTATGTTCGTCGTTTTACACAGCACTAAGCCAAACCGCAGTCGCTAATCCTTACGTCACTTAGACGAGAATTCAGTCCTTGAATTCGCCGTAATAAATCGAGATTCTCGACCCTGCCGAACGTCGTCGTATGGGGGTATTGACCCTGTCATTTCCAGTCGAAAAGATGAAGTCACTGGAAGCCTTCTCCAATAGCCTAAACATAAACATACCATATCTCGAGACTTTCAACGTAGGACGACTTTAAATGGCAATCGTGCCGCAGTCGATCCGCTCTTTGCCCTGCCATATCATTTTTCTTTTAACAAATTGTCAGTTATGTAGAAATTTTGTATTGAGAGGCGTGAGGAATAAATTATTAAATTTGATTGTATTTGGACGATCGGTTAATCACCAACCCTCGTTTGACGAAATACCTTTAGAATGTGGTAAGATAAAAAGAGTTACTGATGCAAAGTATCTCGGACTAATTGATGAGACGTTGTTCTGCAAAAATAATGTTGCTTGGGTTGGGAAAACTTTATCTAGAAATGTGGATATCATGCGTGATTTGAAATATATTTTTCTTTCTAATATTCTCGGTTTGCTATATTTTTCAGAGGTCCACCCGTACATCCTGTACTGTGCTAGTGTATGGATGGGGACGTTCCCATTTGTTTCACGTGGATTCACTGTCTCGATCCTCAAGATGTTTTCCGAGTAAAACGCGGTTGCGTTTGTGCCTTGGTCGTGCAGACGACGCTTCATTTAGAAAGCTGAAAACGCAAGAATTCTCCTCCTTAGGCACACTTTCTCTAGACAGTCATCTGTCCTATGATCTGTACAAGTACCTAAGAGACGTGAGGCTCTCCTCAAGGCAAGTTGGAGGCGAGATCTCTTCTACTTTGCATTCGAACTGTCCGGCAGCTCAGCGTACTAGGCTTTCGGTGACCGAAAGTGACGTGGACGAGAACCCTGGGACTTTCTGCTTGTGGAAGGAATACCGAGGCAAAAACCAGAAAAGCCGAAATAAGGGACGTGGACCCTAGGAGGGTTCTGAGCTTTCTCTGCAGATGCAGCTCGTAAGGCAAGGGTTCTTTGGTAGAGTTTCTTGGTAGAGTAGGTCAAATATAGTTGTTTTATAAGTATAAAAAAGTTAGTACGGTTCTTCAGGATAGCAGTAGAAGTTATTATAGTGTCGGGGCAATTAGGTTTATTTGCCTCCAGGAAGGTTCTTCAGGATAGCATTAGCCCATAGGGATAGGTGTTTATAGAAGTTATTATATTTTGTTTGTTTGTGATTAATTTTCATGTATTTGCCATGGTCTTCGGCTCTTAGTGTAAATAAATCTTATCCTATCTTATCTATATTAGCACAAACTCGTCTACATCAGGTATTTGACAGTTACTTCATCATCTCTGAGAAAACACGATTCCTTGACCGGGCTAAACTTGGACAACTGTTCTTACAAATCGCGTCTACACTGGTCTAAGTTTCCATTGGCGGACAACCCTTCATCCTCCGGAGAATCGAGAAAACGCGATTTCTTGACTGGACAAACTTCTTCTTCGTCAGAATACTCGTGACTAGAGCCATGGCGTTTTCGTAATATTTTGTCTAGCTGATATGCATGAGACTTGACCTCGTCGCCTAGAGTTTCTCGTACATATCGTCTATATGAAGCTTCCTCTTTGGAAGTATCTCCCCGGTAACGAATCATGAAAGGTCTGTCGGTACAACCGTCTTTAGAAGAGTGGCCCTTCTTCATGGGGCCGGGGCTCTTTGGTTTGGGTTTGGGTTCGTTTGGAATAATCATTAGCTAATATGTCAGAGACACGAACTGGAATCGTCAAAATGAACGACGTTGATGGAGGCACGATGTAACTTGTTGTAACGTTATGTTACCCTGTTATACGATAAGCGTGCTGACTGCCTTTCTATTTCCGATACCCGATTATTTTATATTAGTGAACTATTAGCGGAAAGAACCTCTGGAGAGAAAGTCCATAGAGCTCCCTCTAATAGCACATTAACTTATTAGCGAACTATTAGCGGAAAGAACCTATGGAGAGAAAGTGCGTAGAGCTCCAGCAAGAGAGTTCGGAAATAAAGGAGGCATCTAAGCTTAATGTCATATTGTGGTGAAAAACTTCACAACGGTCATTCTTCCACCATGGAGGAGTATCAACGTTTGATATCTTGAAAATGCTGATGGGCCGGCTGCTCGCAACGGGCTCGTAGGTGTGTCACAGTGAGCTCGCGGATAATACGATTCTTGTCAATCCTCCTGTGTACATGCTTGGACAGATAGTCTCAAAACTTGAAGACAACAAAGTACATGCTTTTGCTGGAAGGCAGCTTCTCAGGATACGAATTATCGTTAGGTTCTTGTGCTATTTGTTTTTTGCGTCATGACGAATTCCAGAAATCGGTGATATCTGAGAAGAATGCCACCGTGGAGGAGTAGGGATCGTGTTTCGATCGTCGATTGATTCTTGATCTGAATTTGAAAACACAAGACATTGCTGGTCGCTTAAAAAAAAAAAGAAGATGACGAATGAGAAGAATGCCACCGTGGAGGAGTAGGGATCGTGTGTCGATCGTCCATTGAATGAAGGAGAAGAATGCCTCACAGAAACCTGGTCGTCCACAACAGCATCGACGAACTTTGAAGGCTGCGACGTGAACTTGTTCGCGAGGTTGAGACGACGATACGTAAATTAAAAGTTTAATAATACACGAAGTATAGGAATATGATACGAGCATGTACGGCCGTTCCACCGAGTAAGTTCGTACTGTTCTTAACTCGTTCTTTCTCGTACTACATCAGGTAATTGAAAGTTTTACGAGCATGTACGACCGTTCCACCGAGTAAGTTCGTACTGTTCTTAACTCGTTCTTTCTCGTACTAGTTTTGAAGTCTCCAAAAACCCACTTTTAAAGGCAATTCGCGAGAATCAGATGAGCAAACTCCGAGGGAAACGCGGTTGCATTCGTTCTTTGATCGTGCAGACGACGACGACGGTATTTGGCCAGGTGGACGATATCAATTTAGTGAAGGAAAGTCGACGCTATGGACATGTTAGAGCAAATAAGGATACTAGGACACTTCTACACGAAGTATAGGAATATGATACGAGCATGTACAGCCGTTCCACCGAGTAAGTTCGTACTGTTCTTAACTCGTTCTTTCTCGTACTACATCAGGTAATTGAAAGTTTAATTCTTTGACGTGAACTTGCTCGCGAGGATGAATAAGGAAGCTTACCCTGTATCCCACCGTGGAGGAGAAGGGATCGTGTTTCGATCGTCGATTGAATCAAGAAAATTACGAATGAGAAGAATGCCACCGTGGAGGAGTAGGGATCGTGTTTCGATCGTCGATTGATTCTTGATTTGAATTTGAAAACACAAGGCATTGCTGGTCGCTTAAAAAAAAAAAAAGAAGATGACGAATGAGAAGAATGCCACCGTGGAGGAGTAGGGATCGTGTGTCGATCGTCCATTTAATGAAGATTGTGAAAGAGAAGAATGCCTCACAGAAACCTGGTCGTCCACAACAGCATCGACGAACTTTGAAGGCTGCGACGTGAACGTGACGTGAGTTTAATTCGTTGACGTGAACTTGCTCGCGAGGATGAATAAGGAAGCTTACCCTGTATCCCACCGTGGAGGAGAAGGGATCGTGTGTCGATCGTCGATTGAATCAAGAAAATTACGAATGAGAAGAATGCCACCGTGGAGGAGTAGGGATCGTGTTTCGATCGTCGATTGAATCAAGAAGATGACGAATGAGAAGAATGCCACCGTGGAGGAGTCGTGGCTTTGGGCCAAATGGCGTGTTGTCTTAATGTCTTAGTCGTTGTTCTTTGTGTTGCTTTTGCAGGGAGGCAGCTTCTCAGGATACGAATTATCGTTAGGTTCTTGTGCTATTTGTTTTTTACGTCATGACGAATTCCAGAAATCGGTGATATGTATAGCGAGTCGCTAAGGAGTTGGAGGGAAAAAAAGGAAGACCAACAAAACTGCTCGGTTTTTCACACTCATATCGACGCTTTGGAAAGATAATCGAGGGATCGGTGTCTTTTAAAACACCTGGAACCGTTAAGAATGTATCCCAAGTAATGCTCTCACTTAGTGAGAAACAAAAATAAACATTCTAGCACTTGCAACGAACCAGGAGGTTCGAAGGAATACTGAGGCAAAAACCGGAAAAGCCGAAAAAAGCCGGGGACGGTCAGATATGGTTTGAGGAAATTCCGGGATTAATGGGTGAGAAATCCCGATATCATTTTTAAGAGAGTATAGCACGAAATGGACACAGCGGCGTCCGAAAACACGTCACATTTCACGTCTTTAAATACAGAGTGTCAGATAAACCAACAATAAATTTCGCAGATGCTTTGAATTGATCAAGATATTCCTGGCGGTAACATTTTTCGGCCGTTCTATCAGAATGATTGATGAGCTTTGCTGTTAGCGTGTTTGCGTTTTGGTTACCCTCGTGGCACGATGCGTTCTCATTTTCTATGGCTTTGCGAGCATCCTTAACTTTGAGGAACCGTCCGGTCGTCTTTGTCGTCTTATACTTTTGCTGATGACGCTCATACCTCTTGGTGAAGTTAGAGATTGAAACAAAAAACAAGTCTTTCCTGATAACTTTACGCTGGAATTGTTTTAGAAAAATACGGAGGAGTCCCCGTATAGCTCTGAGTGATAAAACATAAGCATGCCCTATTCTTCCACATTGAAGAATACCAGGGCAGGCCCTTCAAGTTCGTTCCTTATGTCTTTCAATCGCCGATTTACAAACATTTTCTTTTTTAATTCTTCTATTTGTAATGAAATTTATTTTTTTTAAATTGTTTGTTGAGGTTTTCTTCAAATTAAATGAAGAGCCATGTTGCGTAAACTTCGAATATTTTGCAATATTCATACAACCAGCGCAACCGCATGGGTTCACATCATCACTCAATAATAACTTCTTCAAATCGTTTTCAGGCATACAAAAAGTGTTCGGTGAGATTTGTTGGTTGCTTCGTTGAATTGCATGGTAGAAGCCAAGGAACTTGTGAGAGGTAACTTACTCAGAGTCTGCAGTGTCGTATACGGAAGTCTGCCGCACAGCAGCTGACATAGTTTCTTGACAATTTGTTGCTTACTTTGTTCTATATGTAGATTCCTCCAAAGTACCGAATGTCTCACAGCTTACGTATCTGGCCAGGTATTTCGCCAGGTAGAGGACCTAGATTTAGTACAACGACTAAGATTTCGTGGCGTTTTCCTCCACTGCCTTCTGGCTCCACCTTTCCCATTTCAAGCAAGGACAAGCATGTACAGCCGTTCCACCGAGTAAGTTAGTACTGTTCTTAACTCGTTCTTTCTCGTACTACATCATGTAACTGAAAGTTTAAATCGTTGAAAGTCGATGCCGACTTGTTCGTCGGACTATTTTAAAAATGCGGAGGGGCCGGCTGTCAGTCGTCTAACTTCTTCTCCTTCGTAATCTTGATTAAATGAAGTTCCGGGTCGAGGCTTTTTATATCCCTTCTTTGTTTCACAAGAGGGACGACGGTATTTGGTCAAGTAGAGGATCTAGATTTAGTACAACAACTAAGATGTATCTAGGTTAGATGATTGAACTGTGTAGCCAGGTATAAAGCCAGGTATTTGGCCAGGTAGACGACGATATTAATTTAGTACAAGGAATAAGATTTCGATGCGGGACGAAGAATAAACCTTTCCCATTTCAAGCAAGGACAAGCATGTACAGCCGTTCCACCGAGTAAGTTTGTACTGTTCTTAATTCGTTCTTTCTCGTACCACATCAGGTAATTGAAAGTTTAAATCGTTGACGTTCTTTCTCGTACTACATCATGTAATTTAAAGTTTAAATCGTTGAAAGTCGATGCCGACTTGTTCGTCGGACTATTTCCTAAAATGTACTTTAACCACACCTAAGAGTAGAGTAGAGTAGAGTAGAATTTAATTTAAAAATGGCTTTCACAGCAATAATGACGAATTTGCATTTCGTGTCAACATGGAGAAAAGCACTTTCAGACAATTGAAACGTTCATATCCCATCCATACTTCCCATCCGGCACGAGCTTCGGAAAATACAGCTGCAACTCGTTGCCAATGTCATGATCTGACATTTTCCGTCTATATATTGTTTTACGCAACTATTACACCAGACTGTATAAGTGACAGCGTTTTATTGTCGTTCCGGGTTACCTGAATTGTGTATGAATATTAATAAGAATAATTATTATCACACAGCCGGTATAGGAAAAATACAAATTAAAGAATAAAAATTGTCTTATAAGAAAAACCGTAGACCATCGATGAGAACTCCCGAGACAAAGAACGCAGCTAATGTGAAAGCAGCTGCCTTAGCTAAATTATTGACCTCCCTAACCTTTCCATTCATTCTTAATCCAAGATAATCAACTTCCTGTGTAAAACGACGAAGGAAACAGAGAACCACTATCCCCAGCGTAGAGACCAGTCCTACTATCTGCTTGGCCGTCGTCAGTGGTCCGTCGCGCAAAATTTCGTCAACGTCCGATTCGCGTAACCCTCCAAAGTGCTGTAACTGTCTCCAACGTCGCAGAAGCGTTTCCGGTTTGAATGGTTTCTCGACATTCGGGCGATACGTCTCGTTACTGCAGTTCGACTTCTTCAGATAGTCTCTTAAGTTGTCGGCTTTCCCGCTGAAACTGTAGCATCGTCTACATCTCACCACCAATTCGTCCGCGAATTTTTCGTCATCTGACATCTGAAAAGTACTTTCAGACCATTTCGACGCCCTTATACCATCCGTGCTTAAACTTCCCATCAAGCTTAAACTTCGGAATTTACAGTTGCAATATTCCATCTTATTTAAATTAATTTATCTAGTTCTGTTCGTTTGATATCTTAAAAATGCGGAGGGGCCGGCTGTTGCAACTATTACACCAGACTGTATAAGTGACAGCGTTTTATTGTCGTTCCGGGTTACCTGAATTGTGTATGAATATTAATAAGAATAATTATTATCACACAGCCGGTATAGGAAAAATACAAATTAAAGAATAAAAATTGTCTTATAAGAAAAACCGTAGACCATCGATGAGAACTCCCGAGACAAAGAACGCAGCTAATGTGAAAGCAGCTGCCTTAGCTAAATTATTGACCTCCCTAACCTTTCCATTCATTCTTAATCCAAGATAATCAACTTCCTGTGTAAAACGACGAAGGAAACAGAGAACCACTATCCCCAGCGTAGAGACCAGTCCTACTATCTGCTTGGCCGTCGTCAGTGGTCCGTCGCGCAAAATTTCGTCAACGTCCGATTCGCGTAACCCTCCAAAGTGCTGTAACTGTCTCCAACGTCGCAGAAGCGTTTCCGGTTTGAATGGTTTCTCGACATTCGGGCGATACGTCTCGTTACTGCAGTTCGACTTCTTCAGATAGTCTCTTAAGTTGTCGGCTTTCCCGCTGAAACTGTAGCATCGTCTACATCTCACCACCAATTCGTCCGCGAATTTTTCGTCATCTGACATCTGAAAAGTACTTTCAGACCATTTCGACGCCCTTATACCATCCGTGCTTAAACTTCCCATCAAGCTTAAACTTCGGAATTTACAGTTGCAATATTCCATCTTATTTCAATTAATTTATCTAGTTCTGTTCGTTTGATATCTTAAAAATGCGGAGGGGCCGGCTGTTGCAACTATTACACCAGACTGTATAAGTGACAGCGTTTTATTGTCGTTCCGGGTTACCTGAATTGTGTATGAATATTAATAAGAATAATTATTATCACACAGCCGGTATAGGAAAAATACAAATTAAAGAATAAAAATTGTCTTATAAGAAAAACCGTAGACCATCGATGAGAACTCCCGAGACAAAGAACGCAGCTAATGTGAAAGCAGCTGCCTTAGCTAAATTATTGACCTCCCTAACCTTTCCATTCATTCTTAATCCAAGATAATCAACTTCCTGTGTAAAACGACGAAGGAAACAGAGAACCACTATCCCCAGCGTAGAGACCAGTCCTACTATCTGCTTGGCCGTCGTCAGTGGTCCGTCGCGCAAAATTTCGTCAACGTCCGATTCGCGTAACCCTCCAAAGTGCTGTAACTGTCTCCAACGTCGCAGAAGCGTTTCCGGTTTGAATGGTTTCTCGACATTCGGGCGATACGTCTCGTTACTGCAGTTCGACTTCTTCAGATAGTCTCTTAAGTTGTCGGCTTTCCCGCTGAAACTGTAGCATCGTCTACATCTCACCACCAATTCGTCCGCGAATTTTTCGTCATCTGACATCTGAAAAGTACTTTCAGACCATTTCGACGCCCTTATACCATCCGTGCTTAAACTTCCCATCAAGCTTAAACTTCGGAATTTACAGTTGCAATATTCCATCTTATTTAAATTAATTTATCTAGTTCTGTTCGTTTGATATCTTAAAAATGCGGAGGGGCCGGCTGTTTGATATCTTAAAAATGCGGAGGGACCGGCTGTTCGCAACGGGCTCGTAGGTGTATTTGCTCGAATTGATCCATTGCGTCTTCTAACTTGATTCTGGTAGGCGCTTCACAGCAATGTGCACAAGGTACCCCGCGATTCGCGGCAAAAAGTTATTACACAAAAACCTACCCTGCCAGGTAGACGATATCACTTTAGTACAACGAATAGCAAGGACAAGCATGTCAAGCCGTTCCACCGAGTAAGTTCGTACTGTTCTTAACTCGTTCTTACTCGTACTACGTCCAAAAAAGGGAATGATGCTTAGATATATCGGATTTCTTCGTTTTCAATTCACGGGGTAAAAACGTCAAACCTTGTCACTCCAATTTCATACGGTGCATACGGTTCTGTCATTTCTAAAGAAAAAGAGCTCTGAAATGGCATTTAAGGAATGGTTTTCTTATGCCATAACCTCTATGACTGGAATATCAGGCACTTCAACCGTACGACCGCATTGTTATTTTCGTCGTTGATACCTGCCTCGTCTTTGCAGGAACTAGCCTAGCCCAGGCTCTCTTTTCCCAATATCCATCATGCACTATTATTATTATGAGGAAGGTTTGATGCTATTGCCCCTTTAGAGGTTACATAGAGGTTACGTTTACTGCGGGTTTTTTTTTAGTGCTGTGCAAAAGACGGACATAAGGTGTGAAAACAGCAGGTCGTCTTTGCAGGACCTAGATGTGAAAACTGCTCTCTTTTCCCAATATCCATAAATGGACATTAAAGAATATCGAATGGAAATCTCGACCGCATCGTTATTTTTGTCGTTGAAAGCGTGTGACCCCAACAATGGGTAGAATTGTATGTGTATATGAAGCCATGGAAAGCGAAACTGACGCTTATAGTTTTCTTATGCCGTAACCTCTATGACTGGAATATCAGGCACGTCCACCGTCTCGACCGCATCGTTATTTTTGTCGTTGATAACTGCCTCGTCTTTGCAGGGCCGATCGTATGTGGTACAATTGTCGCGGTAGCCCGCCTACTATTTGGGAGGAGCTATTTCGAAGCCTCATCTTGCCAAATTTACTTCCAGCTGCAGAAATTAGCTTGTGGGCACGTCTATCATGCCCGGCAGCTGGCTCGGCAGTCCGAGCTAACGGAGGAACTTCAGTGAGTGTAAACTTGTGGCAGAACCCTTAGTTAGTTTGATAATCAGTACACTAGGTACACCCGACATGCTGAAGTGCTGACTACAGATGTGCTTTTAACAGGAATAGGAAGAATCCATGATGAGGAGGAGGTCCGCAGTCCACCGCTGGGCCGCAGTCCAAGATTACGGCTACGTAATCCATGTTATATTGACGTATAATATTTTATTTCATTATTGTAAGTGACCAGCATAATTTAACATGTTCTGATGAAGAAAGCTACGAAGTTGGTTTGTCAAGAAACGATTTAGAGTATGTATAATATTGACGAATTTGATCATGACAGTCCCCACCAATTTTGGTGTTGCTGGAGGAGGCAGAACCTTCATTCGCATGAGAGGTACCTTTTTCTCCCTCTTGGATTCTTCCTCCTGTTTCTTCGCGTATCACCCAACGTTATGAACTTCCCCGGCATGAAGTGGAAAAGAAGCAGACAAACGTAAAATCCAGGGACTATTTTCTGCGAGTTATGTGATTTGTTTCTGTTAGGTTAGGTTAGGTTATGACTAAAGATGAAGCCCCATCTTGCCAAATTTACTTCCAGCTGCAGAAATTAGCTTGTGGTCACGTCTATCATTCCCGGCAGCTGGCTCGGTAGTCTGAGCTAACGGAGGAACTTCAGTGAGTGTAAACGTGTGGCAGAACCTTTAGTTAGAGTCCATCCCTGTCCAGAGCTGTCCGCATCCTCAATCCGCATCCTCACCCTTCCTACGGACTCGTCGCTCGTGGACGGAATAACGAGGCAAAAGACAGAAAAGCCGAAATACCAGACGTGGACGCAGAAATAACAGACGGAAGACGGAAGCACATCTGCTGACTGTCAAATCAACATCGACTTCAAAAAGTTCATTAAAACTCAACAACTGGACATTACAAAAAGTCCAATATATCCAACTTAAATGCTCTCACTTGGTGAGAAAAAAGAAACACCGATTTGAAACATCTGCTGACTGCAGATGTGCTTTTAACAGAATCCATGATGAGGAGGAGGCGGAATCAAAGAAGAGTCCCTCTTGGTCGAAATCGACCTTGCAAAATCAAGATTCCACAAGGACATTAATAAGTGGAGCTTTGCTAACAGAATTGTTCCTCCAATTCGATGTTACCGTTGAACAGCGACCTCGGAAGTAATGATACTCGAAACAGTATGCCATTTTTTACTTTTATCATTTATATTCTATTAGTAGTATCCAATGTTTATTCCAACCATTAAACTAAGAGCTGCTGAAAGTAGAGGACAAAGGCGTTCAACAAAATCCAGTCAAATCACCATGGCAGATTGACAATTTAAAGAGAGCACACAAACTAGACCTAGTTCGTTTGTATTCAGTACACTACGTACACAATACAATAAACGATTTCAGATTTCAGAGTATGTATATGTTATATTGACGAATTTGTGCATGACAGTCCCCACCAATTTTGATGTTGTTGGAGGAGGCAGAACCTTTATTCGCATGAGTTTCTTTTTTCTCCCTCTTGGATTCCTCCTCCTGTTTTACTTCCCACACTTCGCAAAATAATCCTAACGACACTATTATAAATGCATCTTTACTGGTACCGGCCGTAACTTCCATCATCTCAACCGCATCGTTGTTTTCGTCGTTGACACTTGCCTTTAGTCAATTTTGAAAAAAGTCCATTTCGAAAAAAAAATCCGTTTGAAGTCAGTGTCAATCCATTTCAAGAAAGACTTTTGCAGCTTTTAACGGGAAGAGGAAGAATCTATAATGAGGAGGAGGAAGAACCTTTAGTTCGCATGAGAGCACGGAAGCACATCTGCTGACTGCATTACTGGAACGTCAGGGTCGCCTAAGTCCATCCCCGGTGTGACATAGACGTCGTTGTTCTTTGTGTTGCTTTTGCAGGAACTAAAAGAAACATCTGCTGACTGCAGATGTGCTTTTAACAGAATCCATGACGAGGAGAAGGCGGAAGTTCCCACTCCAGCCTGGACAATAAGATTTCTATGCCTACAGTGTAAAGACAATGGTCATTCTTCCACCGTGGAGGAGTATCAACGTTTGATATCTTAACAATAAACCTTTCCCATTTCAAGCAAGGACAAGCATGTACAGCCGTTCCACCGAGTAAGTAAAAACATGCGAATAATAAAAAATAAACTAACCCGCCAGCATCATCTTCCTCGGAAGCGATCGCAATGAATTCGATTTATTGATATACTGGATTATACTGGATAACAGGAAGAGGAAAAATCTATGATGAGGAGGAGGAAGAACCTTTAGTTTGCATGAGAGTCCAGTAGACTCCGGAGTCCATCCCTGTCCAGAGCTGTCCCCATCCTCAACCTTCCTGAGGACTCGTCGCTCGTGGACGGAATAACGAGGAATAACTGCACTGCCTTCTGGCTCCACCGATAACATGATGTTTTCCGTCCAGAAAAGTAATTTTTTGGAGCACGAAGAAGCAGGAGTTATTAACAAATTATTGAGCAAAGAAGTTAGAAACGAGTGCTGTACGAGTGTTGATGGAATTCTCGGTAGACAGACGGATACACTTGAGAATGCTCTCACTTCGCGTCCGAGTGTCGATGGAATTACTCTCGGTAGAGAAACGGATACACTGCATATAGAGACGTAAGCTTAAAAATTAAATTAGCATTATTTGCTCTTCGAATATTTTTTACTATTAATACACTAATTCTTAGACCAATTTTTTGAATACATCAGATACGCTCGTGGAAGGAATAAAAAGGCAAAAGACAGTAAAGCCGAAATAGCAGAAGTAGATGGTGGGATGCTCGAAATAGTCGTAAACTACTATACAACCTGATGCCTTTCTAGAGAGGCGAAGATTGTCTACATAGGGCTTTTCAATCGAAGCCAGACGTGGCTAGGAGGGTTCTGAGCCTGCATTGAGCTGCAGAAATGCAGCTCGCGACAGCACGGGTTCAAATCATTTCATCAGAACGAGTATTCTTGGAGTTTTCAGTGAATGGAAAACTTTACGGGGGAACTTGGGGTGTCATATGTGGAACTCTGTCGCACAACTCGTTGCTGGTGGAAGGAATACCGAGGCAAAAACCAGAAAAGCCGAAATAGCAACGTTTTACAATGAGGGCTGACGTCACAATGGCATTTACTATTAGAGGAAATTAATGTTTACTCTGGAAGTAACGGGCATACAGTTCTAATAAAGCACCGAAGAGAAAAAGGCAGGCCAATCGTAACAGTCATGCAATTACTGCTGAGATGCAGCTCCCATCGATTTTACCGACCCCTCTCCCATCCGTTGCAAAAGCAACACTTTTCAACTGCAAACTGGAAACAAAGCTTGTCTTTGCAGAGCCTAGCCCAGGATTTCTCTTTTCCCAGCTTAAATTTTTTTTCAAGGTACCGTAATAGCTTTGTGCCTCAGTTTACCTTGTATCATAACAACCTAACTTGAATTAGTGTATTTATCGTATGACAATTGTATATATGTTTTAGTTGTAGGTTAAGGACAAGTGCCAATGAATTTGCTCGCGCATGAAATGTTGTGCCGCATTTATTTGAAATTTGAAATTTATTTGAAATTTGAATTTGATGAGTAGGAGACTTTCTTTCTTTAGTTCGTATGAGAGTCCAGTAGACTCCAGAGCCAGACTTATGGGAAATATTACGAGATGGGCCAGAGCTGGCTGCATCCTCAAACACAACCTAACTGGTAAAAGCTTCAACTTTACCAGCAAGGAGGGTTCTGAGCCTGCATTGAGCTGCAGAAATGCAGCTCGCAACAGCACGGCTTCAAATCATTTCATCAAAACGAGTATACATGGAGTTTTCCGTGAACGGAACTTTACGGAGGAACTTGTGGTGTCATATGTGGAACTCGCACCTGCAGTCCATACTGCTAACTCTTTGCTGGTGCAAGGAATACCGAGGCAAATACTTTTATTTGTATGATCAGTTGGTATTCCTTCTACGGTATCTACAAATGCATGTATAACCAGAAAAGCCGAAATAACAACGTTTTACAATGAGGGCTGACGTCACAATGACATTTACTATTAGAGGAAATTAATGTTTACTCTGGGTTTTAGTTACGGGCACACAGTTCTAATAAAGCAGTTCTAATAAAGAAAACGGCAGGCCAATGGTAACAGTCATGCAATTACTGCTGAGATGCAGCTCCCATCGATTTTACCGACCCCTCTCCCATCCGTTGCAAAAGCAAGACCAGTATAACAGTTCCACCTTTGAAATGACACTTAAGGAGCGCACACAATCTAGACTTAAGATCGACGTGACGTTCAACAAGAATGGTGAAAATTTCCGTAAAGTTTTCACATTCACTATCACTAAGTCCTTTCCTTTGGAATTATCTTCCAAATGCTTTGAAAAATGCTAATAATATACCAGAATTCAAAAATAAGATTAAAAGTTTCTTATTGGAAAATATTGATTTAGATCCGAATTTTTTCTACCGATAGTTGTTTTGTATGTTTTGTTTGATTGATATACGTCTGTTTTCTCTACTTTTTCCTTGTATTTCTTCTCTTGAAAAATGAACGAATACTATCACCCGTTACGGGCAGTGCTCTCTTAGGGTGTAGTTAGTTTACAGTGTATTATTTCATTTTGTTAATGAAGAAAACTGAAACTGCCTCTCATTTGAGCCTGTATTTCACTATTTCCACTATGTCCTTCTCATTGTAATAGCTTCCCAGCATTTTCGCTCTCTCTTCTGTCTCTCGCTGAAGATGGACCCCCGCCTTTAAAACAGATTCGGGTTACCCTACCCCAGCAACAACGAACAAATGAGGCAACTAACAGTGAATTAATACACAACAAGCTAAACAACCTTCCCTAGGAGGGTTATGAACTTGTAATTGTAATATACAGGGTAACGCTACAAGCGCACATTGTTTGTGGAATAACCACGTGTCCTGGCGACTACGTCCAAAAAGACAGATATATGATTTTGAACCTACCCCAGATTTCAAGAAAACTGTGGCGTTATCATTAGGGATAATTAGAAAAAGAGGACGTAAGTAGTCTATGCTAGTTCTTGAGAAGAGGAATGGAACATGTACAAGAAATTTGGTAATCGCCAGCGGGATTTCGAGCTCGACCTCTGGTGTAAACAACCTTTATGAAGTGGAAAAGAAGCAGACAAACATAAAATTCAGGGACTTTTGTGAGTTATGTGATTTGTTTCTGTTAGGTGCTGTATGTGGCTATGACTAAAAATGAAGCCCCGTCTTGCCAAATTTACTTCCAGCTGCGAAATTAGCTTGTGGGCACGTCTATCATGCCCGGCAGCTGGCTCGGCCGCATCGTTATTTTCTTAGTTGATACCTGCCTCGTCTTTGCAGGGACTCCTAGCCAAGGCTTTTTTCTTTTCCCAATATCCGTAAATGGAAATTAAATAATATCGAATGGACATAAAATAAAATTCAATCATGCCATGCTGACTTTCTTGCGTCCCATTTATTATAAATAATGTCGAATGGACATAGAGCGAAGTCCCTGAATTCTAAGTCGATTTTGAAAAAAAGACCATAATTTTTTATCCATATCAGAAAACACACAAAATAAAATTTCGCGCCCGATCCCTGTGTGAGAGTAACTAGGAATGCATCGTCTACACCCCACCTTTGATCAGTACACTAGATAGACATGACATGCTGAAGTGCTGACTGCTGAAACAGGAAGAGGAAGAATCAATGATGATGCTGGAAAATGCTATTGAGCACACTGATTAGGGACTTGCCAATGAAGCATCGATGTATATATTATCACAAGCTCGTCTACATCAGGTTATTTCAAGTTCGTTTCGTCAATATCGGTTTGTTACGAAGAATTAACGGATTGAACAGTGTGAGGTTGGAATTAAGTTTATGGTTGGAACTGCATCCATCGTCAGGGAATCATCGTCGTTTGTTACGAAGAATTAACGGATTGAACAGTGTGAGGTTGGAATTAAGTTTATGGTTGGAACTGCATCCATCGTCAGGGAACTAAAATCCTTATCCTCTTATTATCAGCTTCTGACTGACCGTCGAATGTGCAAATTGGAAACAAAGCGGCGTAGTAATGCTTGCTTAAGTGTCTTGCTTAAGAGCGCATGCGGTCCTGCCCACTAGTCGGAACGTTTCCGACAGCAGCGAAGAGCTCTTTAAGATCTTCTACAGTTGTTAGTTTAGTGAGTTTTAAACAGCAATGAAAACGAGGTCTTTGAAGGGGTACCAGAAGGGGTATTAGGAATTCAGGGTACCAGAGTATCCTGAATAATGTCAACTTCACTTTTGAACTGCAAACTGGAAACAAAGCTTGTCTTTGCAGGGCCTAGTCCAGGATTTCTCTTTTCCCAGCTTAAATTTCACCGACCCTTCTTTGCTGAAATCCGTAAAAGACTTGTACAGTTGGCACATTAAGACCGTCCGCAAGTTCTCTTTCATCCTTGGTCGGAGTAAGACCTCACTTGCCTTGTGTGATTATTACGGTAGAAGAGGCTGTCCATCGTTGAGAAATAAATTGAGTGAAAAGCAACTGGAATTCGAGACCTCAGAACAAAGGGGAAAAAAATATTTTTACATTCTATACTTTTTTGAAGACCACTGGAATGGTCAGCGAAACTGACGCTGATAGTTTTCTTATGTGCATACGGTTATCTCATTCATAAAAACAGCGCAATATGGTGGCCTTTTGGGGCCAAAAATACTCTTGCCCTCTTTGTTGTTGTCTTGGTGAAATTTACGAAACTTTCCATAAGTTCTGTCATGATTTAGAGAACTTCTTTCAAATTTTAACTGAGGTTCCACAAAATTTAAGCAAACTGACTAACTTTAAATCAGAGTTTTAAAACTGATCTTTAAATTAACTGAATTTCATATGAGTTATTTCAAATTTACGAAACTCTCCTTAAGTTCTGTCATGATTTAGAAAACCTCTTTCAAATTTCAAATGAAGTTCAACAGAATTTAAGTAAACTGACTAACTTTGAATAAAGTTTTTAAAACTGATCTTCAAAGTAGTTATTTCAAATTTATGAAACTTTCCATTAGTTCTTCCATGATTTAGAAAACTTGTTCCACAAAATTTAAGCACACTGACTAACTTTGAATCAAAGTTTTAAAGCTGATCTTTAAATTAACTGAATTTCAAAGAAGTTACTTCAAATTTACGAAACTTTCCATAAGTTCTGTCATAATTTTAGAGAACTTCTTTCTAATTTCAACTAAAGTTCCACAAAATTTAAGCAAACTGACTTACTGTATTTTTGGTGGCGACTGTAACAATACTTCAGAAATGTCAAATGATTGTTTCAAAATGCACCAAAAAATCGTTAAAATACCGACAAGATAGCTCTTTAGAAGGCGTTCGTATTTTTGGCCCCAAAAGGCCGCCATAGCGCAATGTCGATGTATGTCCAACTTTGAAATGACATTTAAAGAGAGCACACAAATTAGACCTAGTTCGTTTCAGTACACTAGGTACACCTGACATGCTGAAGTGCTGACTGCAGATGTGCTTTTAACAGGAAGAGAAAGAATCTATGATGTGGATGACCTGGTCAGCATTTACACTGCATTCTAGGGCTTGTATTGAACAACACTTGTCACCGCATTCCAAGCAACTCAAAGGTCTGTTCTTGGAGTGAGCCCAGGCCAGGTGGTAGTTCAGGCTCCAGAAGTAAGTAAACAAGCCATCACATTCAAGACATCTGTAGAACTTCTCAGGACTGTGTCTCTAAATGAGCTGAGGAGGAGGCTTCGAGAGAAGCCAAGATGATTTATGTGAGAGTGTTTAATCGAAGCCAGACGTGGAAGCGAAGATGGTATACGTAAGACTTTTCAATAGAAGCCAGACGTGGAAGATTCGAGGAAGAATCTATGATGAGGAGGAGGCTTCTAGAGAAGCGAAGATGGTATACGTAAGACTTATCAACCGAGGCCAGAGGTGGCTAGTGATGAGGAGGAGGCTTCTAGAGAAGCGAAGATGGTATACGTAAGACTTTTCAACCGAAGCCAGACGTGGAAGCGAAGATGGTATTCGTAAGACTTTTCAATAGAAGCCAGACGTGGAAGATTCGAGGAAGAATCTATGATGGGGAGGAGGCTTCTAGAGAAGCGAAGATGGTATACATAAGGCTTTTCAACCGAAGCCAGACGTGGCTAGGAGGGTTCTGAGCTTTCTCTGCAGAACTGCAGCTCGCAACAGCACGGGTTCGAATCATTTCATCAAAAAACAGAGTCCTTATAGAGATTTCCGTCAACGGAAATCCATACGGAGGAACTTGTGGAAGTCGACTTACTCCGAGTGATATACGAGTATATGAGCTAATGCATACCACTGCACAGCACGGGTTCGAATCATTTCATCAAAAAAGAGAGCACTCATCGAGATTTCCGTAAATAGAAATCCATACGGAGGAACTTGTGGAAAGTCGACTTACTCCGAGTGATATACGAGTATATGAGCTAATGCATACCACTGCTGTAACCTCTATAACTGGACTGTGAGTAGATATTCAAAATGAATAGAAGGAAGACCCTAAAAATTGTGAACTTGCAGAAGTAGACTTATTCCGACTGATATATCCATTTTTTTTAGTTCATTAGTCCATTAGTTAAAAAGTCCATAGTCCATTTTGAAACAAGTCCATTTTCAAAAAAGTCCATTTTGAAAAAAGTCCATTTTGAAAAAAGTCCATTTTCAAAAAAGTCCATTTTGAACAAAAAAATCCATTTCGAAAAAAAATCTGCTATTCTATTTTGCTATGACTTATCTTGCCAACTTTTTACAATGAGGGCTGACGTCACAATGACATTTACTATTGAAGGAAATTAATGTTTATTCTGGGTTTAAGTGACGGGCACTCAGACTCAGACGTGGCTAGGAGGGTTCTGAGCTTTCTCTGCAGAACTGCAGCTCGCAACAGCACGGGTTCGAATCATTTCATCAAAAAACAGAGTACTCATAGAGGAATTTGTGGAAGTCGACTTACTCCGAGTGATAAATAGTATATGACCTAATGCATAACACTGCACAGCACGGGTTCGAATCATTTGATCAAAAAACAGAGCACTCTTAGAGATTTCCGTGAACGGAAATCCATACGGAGGAACTTGTGGAAGTCGACTTACTCCGAGTGATATATGAGTATATGAGCTAATGCATACCACTGCTGTAACCTCTATAACTGGACTGTGAGTAGATATTCAATATGAATAGAAAGAAGACCCTAAAAATTGTGAACTTGCAGAAGTAGACTTAATCCAAGTGATATATCGATTTTTTTAGTTCATTAGTTAAAAAGTCCATAGTTCATTTTGAAAATAGTCCATTTTGAAAGAAGTCCATTTTGAAAGAAGTCCATTTTGAAAGAAGTCCATTTTGAAAGAAGTCCATTTTGAAAGAAGTCAATTTTGAAAGAAGTCCATTTAGAAAGAAGTCCATTTTCAAAAAAAGTCCCCCTCTCCCATCCGTCGCAAAAGCAACACCAGTATAACAGTTCCAACTTTGAAATGACACTTAAGGAGAGCACACAAACTAGACTTAAGATCGACGTGACGTTCAACAAGAATGGTGGATACTCCGAGTAATATATCCATTTTTTTAGTTCATTAGTCCATTTTTAAAAATTCCATTTTGAAAAAAGTCCATTTTGAAAAAATTCCATTTCGAAAAAAAATCTGCTATTCTATTTTGCTAAGGAAATGACAGACGTGACTAAAGCTACAAGCGCACTTTGTTTCCGGAATAACCACGTGTCTTGGCGACTACGTCCAAACAGACAGATCTAAGATTTTCCCCAGATTTCAAGCAAACTGTGGCGTTATCATTAGGGATAATTAGAAAAAGAGGACGTAAGTAGTCTATGCTAGTTCTTGAGAAGGGGAATGGAATATGTACAAGAAATTTGGTAATCGCCAGCGGGATTCCAAATTCGATGTCTGGTATTTTGTCAACACAATCTGAGCATTGCTTGACGAAACTGCCAGACATATGGCCCCGATACCGACTGTCTCTTGCAAGAGACGATTATGCGCGTAACTGGCATGTGAATTATGGTTTTCAATCTAAGACGGAACGCATACCCCTAAAAACGCTTCGTGTCCTCTTCCATTGAACTGTCCATTTAGAATGTGAATTAAGAATCCATTTATTTGAAGCCTTATTGTACCTTGTATTGTACTTTTTCCGACAGCGCCGACTTGATTGGATCAAGAAATTCGAGGTGATGTCAGCTGCGTTGTTGTTGTTGTTGTTGTTGAAAGTTGGCGTATTAGAGCTTACAGCTCGGTAGTTTCATCCGGAAACACTGAACATGTTTATCCAGCAAGGGCTCTCGGAAGGCGCGTCTTCGAACTTAAAACCAGAATACTTGCAAGGGGATAAGAAGGTCGCGAGAACACATGTGTATGGGTATAAAGATTCATTCTTATATATAAACATAACAGTGTGCGTGAACACGGTAGTTTTTTACGTGCTATCGGTTTTTGGTTCGGGGAGAATGATGCACAAGCTCATGCGTACGCCAGCTTTATTTGGACGATTGGACGGGTCCAGTGAAAGGGCAGCCTTTGGGTTTGGCAATTTATAATGTACTACGGTCGCGCAGCGTCACAGTGCCTTTCACATTTTTTGCTGTAGGTATTATTTTCATTCTTGGTTTTGTAAAGTGACAAATATTTTATCTGAAGCTATAAATACTGTTGTTCTGTGATTCCTTGTGGTTATTTGTGCCTTTCTATGGGATTGTATCGTTTAACGGTAAAGTAAATCGCTGTATATCTAAAAAAAAAAAAGTAAAAAAAAGCCTTATTGTACCTCGATCGTATGTGGTACAAATTGTCGCGGTAGACCGCCAACTATTTGGGAGGAACTATTTCGTCTTTCCGTCGCAGAAGACAACTTATTATTCATGAAAGACATTGGCGTCATCGTCTTCGAAGACATTTACCGATTCTTCGTTGTCTGTCGCACCGGCAGTCCATACTGCAAACTCTGTGCTGGTGGAAGGAATACCGAGGCAAAAACCAGAAAAGCCGAAATAACAAGACGTGGACGGTGAGATACAACGAGTGATGGTAAACTACTATACAATCATCACTCAAGGCAGCTAAAGAAAGTGATTGACATGTCCGTCGTCAGTACTTCGTCGTTCTCATCTCAATCCGAATTACTTGTCCGTCTTCTGTATGGGAAAGGATAAACAGTCAAATCACGAGGAAGAGGTAGACAGCAATCGGTAGACAACAGGTAGACAACACCGGCTTCGCCATGTTCTGCTCATTAAAATTTTTATCAAAAGATATAGAACGTCAGATTAGAGTGGTTTTAGAGGGACAGGAAATCCAGTGCTGGCAGAGTATTGTTAATAGTTCTATAACATTAAGTTATTATCAAGTGGTTAAAGTTTGTTTTGGAGAGGAAGTATATTTTAAGTTTAATCTACCCGGGAAAGTTTTAAGGCGTTGTCGTGAAAACATCAGTTTGAATGAATATGTTTACTTCGATTTTGGTTTACCTGTTATTTGTCAGAATACACCTAGCTTAGCTCCGATACAGACCTCCTTAGGGCGCGCGCTAATTCGTTCAGCTTTGAATCGTGACAGGCGTTGGATCCAATTAAGGGCAAACTGCCTTCCAATTGGGAGGTATGCTTGCCCACTTTGTGACGAGGAGGAAGAGAATTTGGACCATTTTCTCCGCAGATGCCCGAAGCTTTCTGAGTTAAGAAAAATGTATCTAGAAGGTATGAATTTGTCACCTCCTGAAATTTTGACTAATATCAACCCTACCGTAATTACTAGAGTAGGCGTGTATACAGATAAATGTTTAGAGATAAGAAGGAGTCTGATTGTTTAAGTTATATTTTGTTGTTGTTGTTTTTTTGTATATGGCCCTTGGGCTTTTGAAATTCACCTATCTATCTATCTATGTCATGGCAAATATGTGAAGGCTTACGACGGATGGAAGGTCGTACGATCGCAGAAACCCATCGCAGAACGCAGAACCTATCTCAATCCGAATTACTTGTCCGTCTTCTGTGTGGATAAACTGGAACACTAGCAGGAAGTATGAATGAAGGACCAGAAATTAATGTATATAAATTTTTGGCTCCTACCAGAGTCAACATGAGCCTTAATTCTTTAGCATTTCGACGTATCTATACTTTATGACTGGACATCTTATGTCATGTCCGTAGGCGTGTATATAGATAAATGTTTAGAGTTAAGAAGGAGTCTGATTGTTTAAGTTATATTTTGTTGTTGTTTTTTTGTATATGGCCCTTGGGCTTTTGAAATACACCTATCTATCTATCTATGTCATGGCAAATATGTGAAGGCTTACGACGGATGGAAGGTCGTACGATCGCAGAAACCCATCGCAGAACGCAGAACCCATCTCAATCCGAATTACTTGTCCGTCTTCTGTGTGGATAAACTGCAACACTAGCAGGAAGTATGAATGAAGGACCAGAAATTAATGTATTTAAATTTTTGGCTCCTACCAGAGTCAACATGAGCCTTAATTCTTTAGCATTACGACGTATCTATACTTTACGACTGGACATCTTATGTCATGTCCGTCTTTTGCCACGAATTGTGCGGTATCGGAAAAGCCGAGTATTGGACGTAATCGTGTCAATATCGCGATGGTAAGAGCGTATGCGGTCATGCCCTCTAACAACAACTTTTCAGACTGCAGCTAAGAGCTCTTAGTTCTTCTACAGTTGTTACTTGCCTGAAGCTAGCGGTAGACGAGTTCCTGTCATCGTCAACATCCTTCTCCACGATAATAGCCCCCATGCTTTTTTCGTAAGACGAGACGTTTTTTGTTACGTTTCGCGTAACACAGGCCCTCGTCTCATCTTTTGTCTTTTGTAAATTGGTAGCGCCCAAGGTGAGCTGTTCCCGGATTTCCTCGACGCTGAAACACGCCCTTTTTCGCATCTGTAATATCTCCGCATCTCTAATATCTCCAACTTGTCGATAGTGTTCAGCAGAGAGAGGAAGAGGCAGTTGAAAAATAGAAGAAAATATGTAGAAGGACTTAATTTTACTGACCGTCGGACGTGCAAATTTAAAACAAAGCAGAGATTATGGATATCAGATTATACACAGCCGACAGAGTCCTAGCTGCTAGCCATTGAGCTCTAAAAATTCGTTATAGTGATAGGCCATACTCAGCGCCGCCCACAACCGTGCTCGAAGCGAATAAACCTCGATTGATCGAGCGGTTCGAATAAGATTGTATATATCGGTAATTGAAATACTTTGCAGCTAGAAAGCACTCTCATCTTTTGTCTTTTGTAAATTGGTAGCGCCCAAGGTGAGCTGTTCCCGGATTTCCTCGACGCTGAAACACGCCCTTTTTCGCATCTGTAATATCTCCGCATCTCTAATATCTCCAACTTGTCGATAGTGTTCAGCAGAGAGAGGAAGAGGCAGTTGAAAAATAGAAGAAAATATGTAGAAGGACTTATTTTTACTGACCGTCGGACGTGCAAATTTAAAACAAAGCAGAGATTATGGATATCAGATTATACACAGCCGACAGAGTCCTAGCTGCTAGCCATTGAGCTCTAAAAATTCGTTACAGTGATAGGCCATACTCAGCGCCGCCCACAACCGTGCTCGAAGCGAATAAACCTCGATTGATCGAGCGGTTCGAATAAGGTTGTATATATCGGTAATTGAAATACTTTGCAGCTAGAAAAAAATAGCGACGTATTTTAGTTGCAGCCTACTAGTATAAGTCGTACAATGCTGAAAATGCTTTAAAAATGGCAATCAACTAAAACAATGCTTTTCTAGTCACACACAGCAACACTGAGAAAGCAATGGAAGTGCTTGAAGATACAGATGTATTTGAAGATAAGTATGAGGGCTGATTGTTTACCGCTAGGGGATAGGAGAAGGTATGTGGGAAGGGGTTTAAATCGGATTGGTCCTTACTACTGCCCAATGTGTGGGGACATGAATGAAAATGTGTTGCACCTGATGTGTGAATGTAGTGAATTGGATGAGTGAATTCCAAGAATACTCTTTTCGTGGGAAATCGTCTTGGTTCTTCTAGCCATGGCCAATGCCATTTCCCCTGTGGCCTCGTCTCGCCAATCGGCCGTTGGCCGTGTCTCATCTTCTGGGAAAACGTGTCGTTCGTCGTTCGCTGTCGGCGGATCGCTTGAGTTGAGGGATGAAGTGTTTGGAAAAGGGGCGTATCTTTTCGGGAGTTCGCCAGTTGGGAAGATTCCTTAAGCTTTCGATGAAGCATCGAGAAAGATTTATTTAGGCCTAGTTGGATTTAGTGAAAATTTGTTTTGTTTTGCGCTCGTGTCCCGTCGTGTCAGACGGCCCAGCTACACACCACGAGTCTTGCGTTGAAGTGGGGACCAGCGGCGCAGATGGCCCAGCTGCACACCAAGGGCCCAGCTGCACACAGAGGGTTTTGCGTTGAAGTGGGGACCAGCGGCGCAGATGGCCCAGCTGCACACCAAGGGTTTTGCGTTGAAGTGGGGACCAACGGCGCTATCTGTTCGGGCTCGTCCTGTCTCGTCTTGGATGGCCCAGGCTCATTACAGCTCGCAACAGCGGTTGCCTCTGCTGCTTTTCGGGAGTTAGCCAGTTGGGAAGATTCCTTAAGCTTTCGATGAAGCATCGAGAAAGATTTATTTAGGCCTAGTTGGATTTAGTGAAAATTTGTTTTTCCATTTTGTTTTGTATTGTCATGGCCCTCGGGCTTTTTGTGCAAATATATATCATATCATATATCATATTTTTTATTATGGAACTGATAGTGATGGTTTGTTATTACGAACGTACCCCAAGTGGAACACGAATACCAGACTTAGCCAACTCAATCGAGGTGAATAAAATATTTACGAAATCACAAAAAGAGAAACAAATATTGTGCATGGATTACACCATAAGCTTTTCTCAGTTCGACTATTAATGTGTTTTTCCCCCCTGCCACATCGTGTCGGCTCGATTCGGATGCGCTGCCTCCAATGGGGTAGTTTCTGCAAGTTCCTAAACTTCCCGCATACTCCACAACAAAATCAACTTCGTCTGAAAAAACGTTCGATTTTAACGAATAAGACTTTGCATCGCCATATGAGAACTTTTCCTTACACCACATTCATGAGGCCGTCGTGTCGCCGCTGACTCTGAAAAATCAAAGCCTAGCCTAGCGAATACCAATGCTTGCTTAAAGCTAGAAGAGGTGAATAAAATATTTACGAAATCACAAAAAGAGAATCAAATTTTGTGCATGGATTACACCATAAGCTTTTCTCAGTTCGACTATTAATGTGTTAGTGAACAGAATACGGCAGCAACAATCGCTGACATTGTGTTAGTCAGGAATTCGAAGTTTTTTCGTTTAAATGTTGACCATAAACATACAGTAAACAAACTGGAAAGTTTTGTCAAGTAGCTCAAACTAACAAGGGGTTCAGAAACTACATACACACAACGACATTCGGCAGTTCATACTGCAAAGTCGTTGACTGATCGACTGGAATCCCGAGTCCAATGATTGCGATGAAACCCGAGAACCTCTCCCGAGACCGAGCCATGGCGATATTTGTTCGCGCTCGTGTCTACGCGACGGTGGCTTTTGGAGGAAACACGAGGATCACCGCACTTGAACTTTCTCAGTTCGACTATTAATGTGTTAGTGAGAAGAAAACGGCACCAACAGTCGCTGACATTGTGTTAGTTAAAAAAAAATTGTGTTGGTTCAATAGGCAAAATTGTACTGCAAATATTAGCGTCATAGGGAGCTTGCATGGTCGGAAGCTGAACATGAGCTTATTACAAGACGCCTTTTGCAACGACGAATTCCGCCACATGGTCCCTCTTGAAGAGGAAAGGAGGGCTGTAGTCAAGAGCAAGTCCAACCACTCTCAATACAGCCAAGACTAGACAACAGAGTGTCTTCGGTTATGTGCGCGCTTTGGTAACAACGAAATAAAGGACAGAAGAAGAAAAGAGAGAAAACAAACAGCTCGTGTATGGCGGGAACGATGAAAGCGATTTAAGATACAGATTCGGTTAAAGGACAACTTGCACCATTTACTCTTCAACTTTCAGTATTTCAAAAAATTGACGACAGTCTGGTCTGTGAAGGAAAGGAGTTTAATGTGCATAAAAATGTATGTGAAAGTCTGTCGCACGGGCTCGGCAGTTGTCTCCTGTGTTTTCGCAAGAACACTTTACGAGTTATTTTATTATGAAGATAGCTGCTTCCCAACCAACTGATGGGTGGCTATGTAATCAACTGTTTTTATATTCAATGTAGCCGTAAGTTGGTGCCCCGACAGATTTCTAGCTAGGGCAACAGCATACATACATAGATGTTAATATTGGTGGTCACGTCTTGCAACGCTCAATACACTAGCCCTGTGACGCTTTACATGAGACGAAAATCATCCAGAAGACAGGTTCAGTTGAAAGTGTCGAGAACCTCAGAAGTCTCATAAACAAGGACTCGCTCAGTACTTACGGAACGCAATCTAAGATTTGTGCTTGCAGTAATCAGTTTTTGTCTCCTGTACACATTGTCGCGAAAATTTCAAAAACAGTTACAAACTGAGTGAAAGGGAGCAATTTTTGATGAAGTTGTTATTTTCAGGTTATGCGGTGATTAATTGTAATAACAAATTTGCTGGAAAGATTGACACGAAAGTTATGGCACATATGCTTTTTAATTTGCCAAGCCTTGAGTATATTAGCAATAACGAAAAGTACATGTTTGACGGAATGAAACACGCAATCGCAGACAAGATGACGAAAAACGCTGAGATACGACCTGAGCTGTACTCCATCCTATTCGAATAGGACGTGCCCGGTCAGGGACTTCTTTCGGACTTTTTTTCTTTTTTTGACAACTTTTTTAGGTTAGCTGATGAGGCTCTAAAAGTGACCCAGCAACCCAGATAATATAACACTTGTTTGAAAGTTTTAACTTATAAAAGACTTTTAATTCTTATCTGTTCGGGCTCGTCCTGTCTCGTCTAAAGACTTGGACTGCACCGGTCACGGACTTCTTTCGGATTTTTTTTGTTTTTTGGGACATAATTTTTTAGTTAGGACTTATTTTAGCAGATGGCGTTTCGATCGAAACGGGCGCTAAATTCAATATTGGCCCAGGCTCATTAGAGCTCGCAACAGCGGTTGCCTCTGCTGTGTACGGATGGTTGTCTTGACAAAAATATGAGCATTATCTCGTACAGCTTCACCGTGTCTTTTTTGGCGATACCTAGAAGGGTGTCCGCCATCAATTACTGCCAATGTCAGAGGGTTCCGGTAGGAACCCTCTGAACCCCCGGAAAAGCAAAACAGGACGATAAAGAGGAAAAGACGCTGCACGGGTTACAAAAATTAGAGATTTCTTTTCTAGCCCCAGTCGAGCGAATCAGACGGTCACGCAGACCTGACGCGAAAGATAACGCGAAAGAAATGGTTAGGTGGATATGTGGCCTCGTCAGATATGTGGCCTCGGAGGGTAATCGCCAACGGGAACACGTCAAAGTATCAGGTTGTGTTTTATTGCTCGTCAGGCATGATTGCAGCTAGAAGCTACCAGCTGGATCTGGAGCTAGCAAGGAGAGAGAGGTGCAAGTAAATTCTGCCTGGACATTAAAGAAAATTCTTTCTTTCCGCCCACATCCATTCGCCATCTTGGAAGGATAGGACAACATATAAACGACCAAAGAAAACCCGAATAATTGTAATAACATACAAATTTGCCCAGAAAAGCAAAACAGGACGATAAAGAGGAAAAGACGCTGCACGGGTTACAAAAATTAGAGATTTCTTTTCTAGTCCCAGTCGAGCGAATCGGACGGTCACGCAGACCTGACGCGAAAGATAACGCGAAAGAAATGGTTAGGATAAAAGGCGCGATGGACCAGAACTGTCCAACTAGAAATATGGCCACACATCTAAGTATCAGGTTGTGTTTTATTGCTCGTCAAGCATGAATCCAGCTAGAAGCTACCAGCTGGATCTGGAGCTAGCAAGGAGAGAGAGGTTCAAGTAAATTCTGCCTGGATATTAAAGAAAATTTTTTCTTTCCGCCCACATCCATTCGCCATCTTGGAAGGATAGGACAACATATAAACGACCAAATAAAACACGAATAATTGTAATAACATACAAATTTGCCCCAAAAAGCAAAATAGGACGATAAAGAGGAAAAGACGCTGCACGGGTTACAAAAACGAGATTTCTATTCTAGCCGCAGTCGAGCGAATCAGACGGTCACGCAGACGAGGGAAAAGTCAGGTTAGAAGAAGCGATGAACCAGAACTGTCCAACTAGACATATGGCCACACAACAAAGTAAAAGGTTGTTTTATTGCTCGTCAGGCATGATTGCAGCTAGAAGCTACCAAAGAGGAAAAGACGCTGCACGGGTTACACAAATGAGAGATTACATTTTTTAGCCCCAGTCGAGCGAATCAGACGGTCACGCAGACCTGACGCGAAAGATAACGCGAAAGAAATATCAAAAGCAGTTACAATATGAATGGAAGGGAGCAATTTTTTTATGTTTTTTTCAGGTTATGCGGTGATATGAAGTGCGGTTGTTTTCGCATAAACACTTTGCGAGTTATTTTATTATGAAGATAGCTGCTTCCCAACCAACATATGGGTGGCTATGTAATCAATTGTTTTCTTATTATGCATTTTCTTATTATGTTATCTTATTATGCTTATTGCTGCAATGTACTAACGGAACAAAATCGAAGATTTTTGCTTGCTGTGTTATTGTCTCCTGTACACATTGTCGATAAAATTCAAAAACAGTTACAATCTGAGTGGAAGAGAGCAATTTTTGATGAAGTTGTTATTTTCAGGTTATGCGGTGATGTGAAGTGCGGTTGTTTTCTCGAGAACACTTGGTGAGGTATTTTATTATGAAGATAGCTGCTTCCCAACCAATGGACCATAGCGCAAAAATGTCCACTGACTTGGAACAGCTAAGGCAATAAAGAACATATCTTATCTGACGAATGATTATCCCGACAACGAGTGATTATGACGAATCTTATCCCGTGACGTGTGTGCGCTTTGTAACACCAAAATAGCGAGGTTGGAGAAAATCCGAATAATTGTAATAACAAATATGCCTAAACCATGAACAAAAATAATTGTTTGTTTGAATAGCCCATTTTTTAGATTTGCACGGCATAAAGGATAAAGAAAGATTATGATTCAAGGCTAGTAGACTGTCTCCCCGTCGTCGTTACTTGCCTCGTGTAGTTATAAGTTGCCGTGTAGTTCTGTTGTCGTGTAGTGTTAGTGCCCCAACAGATTTCAATAGCAACAGCATACATACATTGTCATACTGGTGCAATATGAATGGATGGGAGCAATTTTTGATGGAGTTGTGTTTTTCTGGTGATGTGAAGTGCGGTTGTTTTCGCAAGAACACTTGGTAATTTATTTTATTTTATTATGAAGATAGCTGCTTCCCGACCAACGGACCATAGCGCCAAAATCTCCACCGCTTTGGAAGCGCTAAGGCAAAAACAACATATCTCATCTGACGAATCACACAACGAATCGAAAGCGAAAGTATTTCGAAGCAGAAAACTATCGAAAACGGCCAAAATTGTCCGACTAAACTCGTTTGAGCTATCGCTATCATGAGGCTCTACCTCCATAGGTTCACTCATGGTGATATCTTGGATGGACTTGCGTAATTTCGGGTTTGTCGAAATTTTAGAGAGATTATTCTCGGGGTTTGGTCTTATACCGACATACCTCGTTCTGGAGAGTACAATGGTGTCCACGTCAGGCATGATTGGTTCAAGGAAACGTTATCAGAATACGGAAAGGATATGAAAATACAAAATGACCATAACTGGAGAAGAGAGGTTCGTGCTGAACACAAGACTCGCTTTGACCAAGGAAGACGCACAGACATTGTTTTCGCAAGAACACTTGGTAATTTATTTTATTTTATTATGAAGATAGCTGCTTCCCGACCAACGGACCATAGCGCCAAAATCTCCACCGCTTTGGAAGCGCTAAGGCAAAAACAACATATCTCATCTGACGAATCACACAACGAATCGAAAGCGAAAGTATTTCGAAGCAGAAAACTATCGAAAACGGCCAAAATTGTCCGACTAAACTCGTTTGAGCTATCGCTATCATGAGGCTCTAAAGAGTACAATGGTGTCCACGTCAGGCATGATTGGTTCAAGGAAACGTTATCAGAATACGCAGAGGATATGAAAATACAAAATGACCATAACTGGAGAAGAGAGGTTCGTGCTGAACACAAGACTCGCTTTGACCAAGGAAGACGCACAGACGAAAACCAAACAGTCATCCCCAAAAACTACAACCAATTCACCCTAACAGTATACATCCAGTACATCCGACTGTGACAAATCACATAATTACACCACGAATAACCGTCAATATCAGTCCAAACAAACACTCTAGTCAACTGCAAAACATGGACTGAACGAATGTCTGATCTGTTCCGCGAATCCAATCCACCCCACCCGCTCGGTCACAGCACAAAGGAGAGGGGAGGTAATCCCTCGAGCCCGGTCACGAGATTATGGCGTGCAACGGACTTGTGGACGGAGGGCACAAAGGTATGTCGTTGAATAATGAACTTTCGAGCCAATGAACTGGATTTACCTGGGGGCACACAGGTCTCTCGTCGAATTTTGAACTTTCGAGTCATTGAATTAAAAATGAATAAAAAAATGTATTTCTAACCTACGCCATTTTTGCCGGGAAATCAAATAAGTAGGAAAGATGACAAATATCGGTCAGACGAGTTTACTGGAGTGGGTTGGTTTGAAGCAGAATTATTTTTAGGCTGATTTTTCTAAGCCGAGTTTATTTTCGGAACTAGGCTAGCACAACGGCTTGTCTAGGCTTCGGCTGTTTTAAGCCTTATCCTAGGCTCATTAGTTGCGTTTTTTATCGAAGTTTTTTTCGGCGTTGGATTAGCCGGCTGCTTAATTTCCGTTTTCGAACGGCGTATGCTTAATTAGTGTTTTCACGACTCCGGCGATCCTTGCCCGGTCGACGTTTCTTCCGACGATTCAAGCAAACTTCGAACTTGCTAGCTGACGAAGTTCGACTGTCTCTGTTTGAAGGACAAAGGAACTGTGACCGGCACCAAAAACGGTATTTAAATAGACCTTTGAATTTCTTCAAACTTCAATCAAAAACGCAACTAACTGCTAGCAAACACTCGGCGAAATTCAGATTACCGGTTTAGCCCAAACATAGGATCATATACGAACCAAGCAACATGAAGCTTTTGAAGTCGCCATTCAGAACACACGAAGAGAACACTAAAAGCTGTAACATTCCTGCAGAACAAAACACTATTCGAGTGGGACTTAACCTACTCCCCCATCTGCATGCGATACCAACAGAAAGAAGAAACAGCCAACACACGAGCCAACACATCCTCTTCTACTGCCCGGCGAACGCAATGGAAAATAACTAACTCACAGTATTCTGCCGAAAGTTTAAACTACCTTTCAACTTGCAATAAATCGCCAAGGCCCACCCCAACCCCCACCCCCGACTCCCGATACGAAAAGAAGTGAAGATTTACAAACAGATAATGAAAATCGTCTTATCGCACGACGTACAAACGTAATTAGAGAAGATGAAGGAAAGAGAGGTGTAAAGGGATTGGCTCCATCTCGGATCCAAAGCCAATTTGAAGTCGAAGGAAGGAAGGGCAAAAAATAAACTTACCTCATTTATAGTTCATGTAGTCACTCCTCGTGTGAATGGTTTGTAAATCATCGTTTCTTTCATCAGCTCGATCGTTGGCCAGTTTTTTGAGACCCTGAAAAATAAATTTGTTTTCTTAACGTTGAATTTGGTTTCTTACGTTGGGTGGGATTAATGGGTGATGAATTCCGGGAGAGACTTTTAGAAAGTATCGCACGCGATGGACACCATGGCATCCGGTTCTCAGTATTGTATAATATTATGCTGCCCGAGGAAGTAAAGGATTTAAAGTTCCAAGTGCCATCCACCACCGTTTCACATTTTTAGAAAATCTCGAAAGATTAGTGATACGTACTGAAAGAGGCTTTGACCGCCCCGAACACTTTCGAATCCTTGGACGGGGTTGCAAAAGGCTGAAACAGCTAGAAATTCCGGGTACCTTTTTGAAAAATCAAATAAGGAAGGTCCACGAAAAAACAAAAAAAACAAGCGACACAAAGAAAGAATTATCCATCGTCATACGACAATATTTCCTTCGCCAATTTCTCGAAACTACCGACATTTTCAAACCTAGCCTGTTCCTGACACAGCATGCCAAAGACCCAAAACGGCTTGAGGCCAACGCTTTATATGTTCCACCTAAAACAATGTTTGTCACGCCAACGATGAACTACAAAACGCGGCTAGTGTCTGCTTTGAGTTGTTCCCTGTCTAGATTGGGGATTTTATAGGCTTAAGAGGCACAGAATCTCCCGGCCAGTTCTTTGGCTTGGCAAATTCTCACTTTGCTTGTCGGAAAACGAATTTGTGAATCTCTCCACCACTGTTGTATTATATAAGGTGGTAAATCCGATGAATGCTGGGAGTGGTTGGAGGGGGGAGGTAGGTAGATAGGTACTTTATTTGTGATTAAACGGATAAACGGCATTTCACAACTACAAACTAAAACTAGACCAGAAATCTTAAACGAAACCTACCACTAGTCAGTCACTGCGTGTTCGAATATTCACAACTATTTGACTGTGAACCTAGGCTCTGACAAGAACAAGACCAAAAGGTTTCGATGGGATCCCAAAAATGTAATAATTGATCCAGACAACCGACCTACAAGATTTCCCACTATAAGTCGTTTTTTCCTTCGGTTAACCAACCTAAGTTTTTATAAGCTGTTTTTGGCTTGGTTTGCCAGTCGGTTAAATGACCTGTGGACTGAGGCGGGAGCTCCGTCCAACCGACCTACACTCTTGGCACGGCGCGAAATTCAAAATTATCACTGGAGAGGAAGGCGCCGTCGACGGGAAGACGCCATTTTTTCTTTTTAGAGCTCGGTCGAACCGAGCATGATACGCGATCGTCACGGGCATAAGCCGCATGGAAGAGAGGGGATCGTGGCAGGTGTAAACCCATCCATAAAAGACAACTCGTATTGCCTAGGTTTTCTGCTTAGATTTACTATTACAATTCGGTTTATTTTATCCATAAATATCTTTTACAAAAAAAAATAGTGCTGGATATGTCATTACATTTAAAAAAAACAAATTACTGTTTAATCTCGCTATGTCTCGCAATCAGTACTTATTGACAGACATAGTAAAAAAGATCCACATAGCTATTTGTCCTATAGAAATATTTGTCCTATAGAAATCGGCAATCTGCTTTCCAGGTGCTGGAGGCTTTGCATTTGACAGACATAGTAAAAAAGATCCACATAGCTATTTGTCCTATAGAAATATTTGTCCTATAGAAATATTTGTCCTATAGAAATCGGCAATCTGCTTTCCAGGTGCTGGAGGTTTTGCATTTGCCTAGGTAGTAGATGGTAGAAGTTACTCATTACCTTATATATATCTGTATTTAAAAGCTATTAAACCGTATACAGAAAACAATGAATCCGACTTTTTACTTTTTACTGTGACTAAACAAGTTTGGTTATGAGACAAAGAGCAAAATTCAATACTCACCCTGGGCAATCTGCTCAGGCAAATGATCCCTGTATGATGCCAATATATGTTAACGTCCTAGCTTGACAGTAGTGCCTGAAGACCGCCAACGATGGTACTCTACTGTGGAACAACTCTTGGATGCCAGGGAAGGCTCGCAGCCTGTGTCATGATACAAGTACAAGTAAGTAGTAGTGCCTGAAGCTTCTACCTGGAAGTTAAAGTAGTAAGTTGCGCGCGGCATGGCGAAAACGAGCATTTAGACATTTTCGAAAAAAGTCCAGCAAAAAAAGAACATCTTGTCCAAACAGATGTCCTTTCTCGCGGATTCGCGTTAAGCGAATGAAAATGTCCAGAAGAGTGTTGAGCTCTGCTTAATAAAACAATCACACGTGAGATCGAGGGATAAGTTATCTGAAGGGTGAATAAGCGATTAGGCTTTCGCTTCATACCGAGTCGCGCATTAGCCCCGTTGAAAAGTCAACTAGCGCTCAGCACTGAAGTCGGAAGCCAAAATTGACAACTTGATGAAGTTTGACAGAACAAAGTTGGGTAGAGCACAAATAGAGGCAGAAGCATTTTGAACAGTTTCAGACATGGTTGGGCCTAAGAGGAATTGAAAATAGCCAAACAAACCTGGATAAACGTATACCCGAAGTAACGTGTCTTTGTTTATTTTATGCTAGCGCATCTAGCGGCCAAAAGTGAACTAATCTGGAAGGAATTTTATGAAGAGCGTATTTGGCCTTATTATAGTTCAGCAAACATGTTGACTGAATGTTGGCCACAACTGTTTAGCTCTAGGCAGGGATGATTTGCATGACAGTCAAGGTGATTCTTAATCCCATATTTGGATATAATGTTTTGCATGCAGGTTCGACTCCTGCAAAGGGTCCTGTATTTGGTCAACCCTTCATTGGTGATGCAACGTTATTTTCTGAACTATGGTTTTAAGTTCTTAACCAAGTGGACTAGCTTCTATCAGTCCCCCATTGCCTCATAACCAACCCTTGTGTAGACATAGTATAAAGTAGGATCAATAGGTAACGGGTCAATTTCACTTTCTGCTGCTGAGGCATATGCAAAACCTCGGTTACCTGGGCCACAGATGACAGGTTTTCCACTCAATAGCCTGTGGATCTATTTTACCATGTCTGGTCCAAGTGCTGATGGTGAGGTATAGGAGGATTAACAGAAATTAGAGGGCGATACTGGCGGTCTGGAAAACTCCGCGAACTTATGCGTCGGCTGTTCTTGCGACTTCGGCTAAAAGCCGCTTCGCTTTCCAAAGCTGTTCTCGCGCTCCGCTAGTTTCCGCAAGCACTTGGCAAACGAATCCACTTCGCGAGTGGAAAGTGGTTTCGGCAAGTCAGCGAGAAGTTGCAAAGGTGCAACTGAGGCGCAACGACATTTTGCTGGTTCTTGGGCTCGGCGGATGGACTCAAATGGACTTTAAATTTGCTAGAATGGACTTAAATTTCCAGAACTTGATTTAAAATAATGAACTTTATTGTATGTCCACTGGACATTATTAAAATGTCCAATTAATGTTAATTTATGTCCAGTTATGGATTTTTGGTTTAAATGGACTTCTTTTTATGCTTGTTTATTGTACTTTTAATGGATATTTTGTTTTTGGAGTATTGGACTTAATTTTCGAAAATGGACTTAAAATTTCCTGATTTGGATTTTAATTCTGCTAAAAATGGACTTAAATTTAACCACATTTTGCTTGTTCTTGCGCTCGGCGGATTCTTTGCTTTCGGAAAGCGAATCCGAGAGTTCCGCCACAAACAACCGCAGCGCCTTTTCCTTTGAAGAAAAAAGGTACTTTGTTAGCGGGCAACTAGCATGCTGAGAACCAACCTTAATTCAGCGGACAGCACTGGCCCATCTCGTAAGATTCGACATAAATGGAAGGGCTGGCTGGTTGTAACGGGCTCAACTGGTGTCCTCGACTGGACCCGCCTGAATATATACCGGAATGATCCTTTGTCGGACCTCGTATGTTAAGCCGCTTTACTGATAGGGTTCCAGGTAGATCCTTGAAAAGAAAATTCAGAAATTAAACTGCGGTTTTGCAAACTTATCCCCCATCTTTGACAGTATAAAACGGGTATGGATACCCACATCTTTCAACAGGTGTAACTAGTTCAGACAGGTTGTGGTGCATTTAAGGCACATTTAAGCTAGAAAACTAATTCAGTAAAGTAAGAACAAATAACGAGACAGAACTGCTGTCTCCCTATCTTGGTCAAACAAACATGCAGAGTCGAGTAAAATATGCGACTCCGAGAGTTGCGCTGAACGGAAAGCGGCCAGATTGGCCATATTCCCGCCACAAGCAATCGCAGCATCTTCTCCTTTGAAGAAAAAAGGTACTTTGTTAGCGGGCAACTAGCATGCTGAGAACCAACCTTAATTCAGCGGACAGCACTGGCCCATCTCGTAAGATTCAACATAAATGGAAGGGCTGGCTGGTTGTAACGGGCTCAACTGGTGTCCTCGACTGGACCCGCCTGAATATATACCAGAATGATGCTTTGTCAGACCTTGTATGTTAAGCCGCTTTACTGATAGGGTTCCAGGTAGATCCTTGAAAAGAAAATTCAGAAATTAAACTGCGGTTTTGCAAACTTATCCCCCATCTTTGACAGTGTAAAACGGATACTGATACACACATCTTTCAACAGGTGTAACTAGTTCAGACAGGTTAGGGTGCATTTAAGGCACATTTAAGCTAGAAAACAAATTCAGTAAAGTAAGAACAAATAACGAGACAGAACTGCTGTCTCCCTATCTTGGTCAAACAAACATGCAGAGTCGAGTGAAATATGGCCGACTCGCAACGCAAATGAGCGGAGAATACTAGCTTCGCGCCATATCACATTTCGTTACCTCTACAAATAGCTATATTGCCGTAAGTCACTGAAGAGGAAATCTAGCAGTCAAAGCTGATTGATTCTATGGACACACTCCAGAGCCGGTCAGCATGCGGAGTACACCTTTGCTAGCCTTCCTCAATATTTCTTGTGCGAGAATCAACGGTGAAGATGGAAGAGGAGTAAACTGGTACCAACATCATCTCAAAGCTAAAGTAAATACCTCCAGGCCCGCTCAGTTTTGTGGGGGGTTTCATAGTCGCTGCATGTGACTATAGACAAAGGTTCTAGCTGGTTAAGGTAAAACATTGAAATTCGAACACATTGGAATTCGGACATGTTGATCGAGCTATTCAAATCGGACGTTTTCTTTCACCTCTCATGGCGAAGTGTTAGCACTTGCAGACAAAACGGAATAGCAATTAGTTGGGAGAACCAAAAACTCGATTGCCGCTGTTTTATGGCAATGCTGTAACAATTCGGTGAGGGAAAACTCAACTAAAAGATTCGCCAAATTTTACTTTTTTAATGTTTCGAAGTGGATCCGTAAAGCGAAAAATTGCCGGGAAAAGGTCAGTGCTTCTGCTGAAGGTTGCTAACGTAACTAAGTAGCTAGAATTGGTAAATGTTGCACTGATTGCGATATATTGTGTCATTAGTTTTGTTCGAATAGTTATGCAATAAATATGTATTCGGACACCGTATTTGACGACATAAAGCTATTCGGACCAGTCATGCACAAATCCTCAATTTTTAGGCATGGTGCCCCAACGTCAGGGCATGCCCCAAGGTATGGGCATGGAACTAGCATGGCACCCCCATGATATTTGGTTGAACTGAGATTTATTACATGCCTAAATAGGGCCTTCTTCCTCTCCTAGACCACAAGATACTTGATCTTATGTTCTATCTAACCTCTTTTTCCAATTTTAAAAATATTAGAGAACTTCCAAGAAATTTAGCCATGAATGAATTCCCCTTTTTCCCTGGGAATGGATAGGTAAACCAATAAGAAAAAGTGGTCTTCATTAAATGCTAAATTTCTTGGAAGTTCTCTAATATTTTTAAAATTGGAAAAAGAGGTTAGATAGAACATAAGATCAAGTATCTTGTGGTCTAGGAGAGGAAGAAGGCCCTATTTAGGTATGTAATCAATCTCAGTTCAACCAAATATCATGGGGGTGCCATGCTAGTACCATGCCCATGCTCCAGGGCATGGTGCCCCAACGTATGGGCACCATGCCCATACCTTGGGGCATGCCCTGACGTTGGGGCACCATGCCCAAAAATTGAGGATTTGTGCTTGACTGATTCGGACAGTTGTATTTTGTCTGTTCGCGACTAAAAGCATAACGAACAAGTGTGTTTCCGTAATGTCCGATAGCTGTTCGAGATGGTTACTCCCTGTAGGGTAGCCAGTAATTTTTTTTTTAATCAAACCTGAGCTGTTGAAGATCAGAATGTGATTCTCCTATCTTTTAGCTTTGATTTGAGGCCAAAATCACCTCTCTATCTTGCCTCTAAGCATCTTAAATCTTCTTTAGAAAACAGTATTTTACATAAGGAAATGCCTATGTTCATCCATTGACTTTAGGGTTTTGTCCATCTAGTGACCAGCTTGGAACTATGTGCTTCAATTGCCTTCAATGAAATTCTATGAAACTGGGTATTTTGAGCTGGTTTTGAGTGCATGGGGAGCCCCAGCAAGTGAGTTAGATGAGAAAATATGAATAAGATCATTAAGGTTATAGTCCAACAGACCTATTGCTGCTATAGGCTGCTGACTTTTCCTCCTTAGTATCAAAAAATTTTTGTAGGCAAGTTCAGCTACTTTTTTTTACATCTAAATTTACATTCAATATTAAGAAATAATATTAAATAGCTAGGACATCTTACTGATGGCCTTACAAAACAGACAATTTTGTCCTGAATGCAATGGTATTTTCAAAATATTTTTTGAAGATGTTTTAGATAGGTAAAACTGATCAGGAAAATTCACAGCAATTCCTGCATTCATTACAAAAAAATTGCCAATTTTTGCCACTAGGTGATTTTGTGGCCACCCTACTCCCTGTTAAAACACAAAAGCAGAGGGGCATCCCTTCCATGCCAGAAAGCTTTTCTTCTCGTAGAAACAAAAACCCTGGGAGAGGCTCAGAAAACGTCAGACATTCTGCTCTTTCAAGAAACTTAATGTCTTAATTCACAAAACGATACCGGCAATGCTGTGCTCACGAACGTCAAAAAAGAACGTAAATATGTGTCCGGATTTCAATGTTTTACCTCATTTGTTATTTCTAATAGTAACTACTTGCTTACAGTAGAGGTATGCTTATGTGAACAGTTACTTTATCGTGAACACTGCAGTTTTGGGCTAAACGATAGACTGTAGATCCAAAATACCTGTGCTGTGGCTGTACAGGTAATTTCAGCTGCCCTTCTTACCTACTTTAGGGTAGCCACAAAAACACCTAGTGGCAAAAATTGGCGATTTTGTTGTAATGAATGCATAAATTGCTGTGAATTTTCCTTATCAGTTTTACCTATCTAAAACATTTCCAAAAAATATTTTTAAAATACCATTGAATTCAGGAAAAAATTGTCTATTTAATACGGCTAACAGTAAGATGTCCTAACTATTTAATATTATTTCTTAATATTCAATGTAAATTTAGATGTAAAAAAAGGTAGCTGAACTTGCCTACAAAAATTTGTTGATACTAAGGAGGAAAAGTCAGCAGCCTATAGCAGCAATAGGTCTATTGGACTATAACCTTGATGATCATATTCATATTTTCTCATCTAACTCACTTGCTGGGGCTCCCCATGCACTCAAAACCAGCTCAAAATCACCCAGATTCATAGAATTTCATTGAAGCACATAGTTCCAAGCTGGTCACTAGCAGTCTAGTACACTAGCCCCTTTTCAGGCATGGTGCTCAAACGTCTAGCACCATGCCTGGGTGCTAGACGTTCAAGCACTGTACCTTGGATTTCATGTAGGGTGCATGGATTTCAGTATACAGTGCATGCATGAAAAACACAGTTGTGTCATCACAACTGAGCACCGGCTCGGATAGGGCTGAAATTACTACCATGAATTAGAGAAATCAAAGACAATCCTTATCATATTTTTCATAACAAAAACAAAAGGACGCGACTTATGAGGGAGATGAAAAACCTCATTTCCTTTTCTACATAGTCAAGGGTTTTGCATGCAAAGTGTCCTGTGCCTCAGCTTTTTCTACCTAACAGTCAACCAGAATATTGGCTCCTAGGGCACTCTACATGGAAAATAGATAGGCTGCTGTCAGATTTTTCATCTCCATCATCAGTCGCGTCCTTTTGTTTTTGTTAGGAAAAATATGATAAGGATTGTCTTTGATTTCTCTAATTCTTGGTAGTAATTTCAGCCCTATCCGAGCCGTTGATAAGTTGTGGTGACAGAAACTGTGTTTTTCATGCATGCACTGTATACTGGAATCCATGCACCATACATGAAATCCAAGGTACAGTGCTTGAACGTCCAGCACCCAGGCATGGTGCTAGACGTTTGAGCACCGTGCCTGAAAAGGGGCTAGTGTACTAGACTGGTCACTAGATGGACAAAACCCTAAAGTCAATGAATGAACATAGGCATTTCCTTATGTAAAATTCTCTTTTCTAAAGAAGATTTAAGATGCTTAGAGACAAGATAGAGAGGTGATTTTGGCCTCAAATCAAAGCTAAAAGATAGGAGAATCACATTCTGATCTTCAAAAGCTCAGGTTTGATTTTTTTTTTTTTTAGTGGCTACCCTACCTACTTTGGCTAACTGGTAGGCTAGTTAGCTTTAGACACAGCAAGTGCATAATAATGGCCAAGTCTGAAGTCTACCATATAGCCCAAAACTGCAATGTTCATATTAAAGATTTAAAGACGAAAGTACAGTAACTGTTCACATAAATAAGCATAACCCTACTATAACTATACCTTTACGGTAATTACCATTTTACTTACATATTTATGAGGATGCAAAATCACTGCTCTGTCTTGTGGGGTTGATGAGAATAATCCTGGCATAATCCCTGCCAAAAGTACAAAAAATCCTAACCTTGTGTGACCTCGTGGGCACGTGGTGGCTTTTCTTTTCTTCCTTTCTTCTCTCCTACCCGAAGAAAACGGATATTTTATACCATCATCGTCGTAACAAAGAAGACCGGACCCAAGGAACCAAGGCTACGGTGCCCAGCCGCGAAGAGGCGAAATGGACAAGCTTGATCCGAAGCCGTACACAGAACTAGAGAGAACAATTAACATTAAAATTAGGTCTGGACTTAATCGTAACGGAATTCCATACAAGCGTGACGTCACACCCATTTTATCTATTTTGCCTGAGAAACCGAAAAATTGTAGTTTCTTCCTATCGGTGAATATATATTTGAATGTATATTTATAGAGCCGATCGGCCAGCGAGGCGCCGGTCGCGTTTACATTTATGAAACGGTCTAGGGACAATCAAATTGCTATGTTGGGACCACAATCACGTGACGGCTGTATGGAAATCCGACCAGCAAGTCGACACCTAAAATTAACTTGATGTACAACTGATTACTGAACTGAACAAAAAGCCCAATTGATGGTAAAAGTAAAACATCACTCTACGATACAATTGATGAAAACATCACTCTATAAAAACAATTGATACAAACATCACTCATTCTACCTGCATTCTACCGCTTTAATTCGCGTTCTTACCTTAAAACCTGTCTAACCTCCCTGTCAACTGAAGGTACCTGGACAGTTCCTTTAATCTGGCTTTTCTCACTACCTCGTGGAAATCGACACTCGGAGAGTGGAATGCTTCCAGTCGTTGCCTTGTCCATGCTGGGCACTCTTGAACAAAGTGATTATTTGTCTCTTCCTCTATTCCGCAATGGGTACATATTGGAGACTCAATTTTTCCTGTATTTGAATTGTGTTTTCCAAGGTTTCCATGAAATATCATAAACGGCTTAAATATTCAATTTACTTCTTTCATAATTAGAAAGTGATGGTAATTCTTAATCCTAAATTTGGATATAATGTTTTGCATGCAGGTTCGACTCCTGCAAAGGGTCCTGTATTTGGTCAACCCGTCATTGGTGATGCAACATTATTTTCTGAATTATGGTTTTAAGTTCTTAACTCGGCAGACGCACCGCGAAAATTCAATAACGGCTTAGATATTTTGGCAACAGGTGCCGGCAGCCGCCGGTCACTGTCCACTGTGGACAACCCATCGGTTACTGTTCAAAACCGACTTGTGAGTGTTGAGTTTAAATAGTCTACAGATTTACGAACATATATTTCTGCCTCCATAGACAAACACATAGACAAAGTTTAGGGCTCCTGACTCCTGCGTGTAATCTTAAACTTTTGCCATGCCCAAAACTTGCTGTGTTGTTGGCTGCAAAACATTGCTTGAGAGAGGAGTAAGCAATCTGTACCAGTTTCCGAAGATTGACAAGCTGAAAAAGCTTGTCTTATTAATCGAAAAGACCCAACTTCCATGAGAGTCTGGACAGCAGCCCTGGAGTCGCATCTGTTTTAAGCATTTTGTCTCAGGTAATTTGTGGAGTCTCTGCATCTGCACCAAAAATCATTGACTACTGGGACCAACCACAGCGTGACCTGTTGTTACATTTGATTTCTTTCTCTTATTTCCTATACTCAGCCTACCAAAATGGTGGGTGAAAAATAAATTACTTACTTACTTTACAAAATGCTGGGTATCCAGCATCCCAGTTACAATAATGATTCTTTTTAGTGAAATTCCAATTTCAATCGCCAGGCATGGCTATGTTTAAAGGAACATACCTGGAACATACATAGTTAGTTATGTAAATTAAGCCTACTATTAATCTTCTACTAGTTGACACACCCCTCACACTTCCCAAACTTAGCTGATAATAGTGTGATACCGTTTTTCTCTAATTGGTCCCTAGTTTCATCAATAGGCTATAGTTTCCAAGCTTTGGTTTACAATATTCTATTTGTAGGGCAACCATCTAAAAATCCTGAAGATGTGAACTTCTACCTGTCATTGGAGATGGGACAAAGTAGATTGACTCCTCAGCCTCAGGTATCAAGTAGGCCTCTTGGAGAAAGTTCTAATTTGGGACCACTGTCACAGTTGTTACAGAACAAGGGGCATCCAACTATGTTTTGAAAGATGAGAATACAAAAAAACAGGTGGTGGGAGAAAAAAGGAAAGAATCCCCTGGTAGGCCAAGGACAAACTGCCCTGAAGGAGGCCTTTCAGAGAAATAGGTAACTTGCCACCACCCTCACAAACAGTACAGGGACAAGGTGCATCCCTGAATTTGGCAAAACCAGATCAAAGGACTAAGAAACAGGCTATTCTAGGAGATACGACAGAATTCCCTACAGGAACACCTGCTATTTTTGTCATCGACAATGATATTAAGGTAAAATAAAGTGAATTTGAATTTGAACAAGATACTACAGTAGAGGTATGCTTATGTGAACGTTTGTTGACTTAGTATTTTGACATTTTCATGCACTTGCTGTGTCTAGAACTAACTATAAGTTAGCCAAAGTAGGTAAGAAGGGCAGCTGAAAACACCTGTACAGGTATTTTGGATCTTCAGACTACCATTTAACCCAAAACTGCAGCGTTCACATTAAAGTAACTGTTCACATAAGCATACCTCTACTTTAGTAGCTTGCAACAAGCACAAGGAGTTGGAAGTCACATCTAATTATGAAAGAATGTCCACAGTGGACAGCAAGTCGACAATGACCGGCGGCTGGCGGCACCTGTTGCCAAAATATCTAAGCCGTTATGAAATATTTCAAGGTTCAAGGTTTTATTATTTACAACAAAACAAAATAACTAAATATCAGGAAGTTACCCGGCAGAGAGGGACTCAACAAATGCTCGGGCAACATACAAAGAAGAGAAGAAAATTCAACCAATAACAGATTAAGAGGTATATGAAATATTTGTTTTGTACACCTGACCTGACTTCATAAGCGTGGTACTTACAGCATTTACAACGCATGACGTCACGCATTCTGGCTTCTTTGGCTGGAATACATTTTCTATGAGCATGTTCCACCCTATTTACCGTAGTTACTAGGCATGACGTCACCGATTTTGGCTTCGGCTGGAACACATTTTCGGTGAAATATTTTTTATTAGATACAAGTAGTAATAGGACTTCCTTTTTGCTGCAATAATATAGAACAAATAATCTGACATAAGCTCCGCCTCCCTGTCTCTGTAGTACGACAACGCGGAGTCGACTAAGTACGCTACGAACGAGCGGAGGTTACTAGCTTCGCGCCACATCACGTTTCGTTACCTTCCCTCCACAAATGCCAAAATCTTTGTCAACCCGCTGGTTCTATGGTCGCGCTCCAGATCGGGTCAGCGCGGAGTACCCCTCCTTTACTATTTCTTGTGCGATAAGAAACGGCGACAATCGATTATAGTTACTAGGTTCAGAATCGTGGAAACGCTCTTAGTCACCATTTACGTTCCAGCCTCGTGAAAAGTCATTAAAGTTTAACCGAAAAGGGCTAGGATAGGACAATCTAGTGACCCATCACTTAAATTGGCTTAAAGACCCGCTGAAAATGAGTTACTTCGTTGTTCCGCTATTCACGAATAATCGATTTTCAAATAGTGGAATTTCCGTGTGATTTGTGGTGCCTCTATGCGCTTGTATTTTTGCTGTATGCCTTACGAGAAAGATTTATCTTTCATTTTTTGTTCAGGCACTAAGCAATCTTCACCCATTTCACCACTGCCCACTGAAAAGCCGCATTTGTGTTGAGATTAAAATTTCCCGCGTCATAGTAGAATTTACGCTGTGGGGACGGATGGAGATATTCTGAGCCTTATAACTAGAGCAGATAGTGGAAAATCAAAAAATCCCTTTGCAGAATCCAAATAATTCAGTGTATCCAATTAAATGACACACAAATGAGTTGGCTTTTCAGTTGAATCCAGGCTTCACCTTTCCGATTCCAGACAGCCATTTTCGTCAAGACCATTTGCAAGGCAAAAAGACGGGGATGTAGGGCACCGAAAATTCAGGATGTATGATAGGGGCCACAAAAGAAATCTGTTTGATCCAAATGTAGGAAGAAACGGGAACTGCTTGACGTCTGGGAATAAGCACTTGGCAATCGAAATAGTAGTTTCAAACAAGCCCAGGCTAAGGGAGACAAAGAGTAGACAAGTCATGACTACATAAACGTTTTATATAAAAAAAAAACGCCACCAACAATCACTGACGTTGTGTTAGTTAAAAACAGTTAGTTCAATAGGAATTCAACCTTATTCAGTTTCAAACATTAGTTACAGCTAGCAGTTTGCGCAGAATTCAGTTAAGCATAAAAATAAAACAAGCACCAGGAATCAAACTGGTGGCCCATGCGAAGTAATACGTCTTTTCGTTGCTGAACAGTACAGCCATTTCCAGCTATGAAGACACAACGTCTATATACATTAACAACTATACGGCAACTAAAATAAACATGACTAAATACCATTTAAATCTCTGACACGCGAGTTGAAACAGTTGTTACATGGGTAGACATAAAATAAAGACTTTTAAACATAAATAAAATAAAGTCTTTTAAAGATACGTCGTTACGTCATGACATATACTACCCATACTTTGAAAGCTGCGAGACATTTCGGCTTTACCGTTCCTTTACGTCTAAAAACACGTCACGTTTCAAATAAAGTCTTTTAAAGATACATCATACGTCGTTACGTCCCCACGTCGTTACGTACCCATACAAAAACACGTCACATTTCACGTCAAATACAGAGTGTCAGATAAACCAACAATAAATTTCGCAGATGCTTTGAATTGATCAAGATAATCCTGGCGGTAACATTTTTCGGCCGTTCTATCAGAGTGATTGATGAGCTTTGCTGTTAGCGTTTTTGCGTTTTGGTTACCCTCGTGGCACGCTGCGTTCTCATTTTCTATGGCTTTGCGAGCATCGTTAACTTTGACAAACCGTCCGGTCGTCTTTGTCGTCTTATACTTTTGCTGATGACGCTCAAACCTCTTGGTGAAGTTAACTGCTTGTCCAGAGCTTGAAACAAAAAACAAGTCTTTCCTGATAACTTTACGTTGGAATTCTTTTAGAAGAATACGGAGGTGTCCCCGTAGCTCTGAGTGATAAAACATAAGCATGCCATATTCTTCCGCGTTGAAGAATACCAGGGCAGGCCCTTCAAGTTCGGTTTTATGTCTTTCAACCATAACTAGCATCAATTCGTCACCGTAGTGTACTGCGTTGTCAACCTCTTCCCGAGTCATATTCTGTGATACGCCAGTCCTGTGCCCCCGTAGCAAGCATATCACGCCAAACAAATAGTCTTGAAATTCACGAATATCTCCGAGAGTTGGCTTCCCACCAGAGTCAACACGAGCCTTAATTCTTATCGCATTTCGACGCATCATTTCAAGGATCTTGACAAAAACAATGTGTCTAACTCTCAGATCTTGCTTTACTCTAAGTTGCTCGATTTTTTGTCTTCTGTTCAATTTTTTATCGATCCTACCATACGCTTTTTTCAGCTTTTTCAACTCGTCGATTATTGAGTTATTGATGAAAGAACCCATGCTTACAGATGCGGTCAAATCACATCCAAACAACTCAATCATGAATTCTGGATTTGTAGATAAGGTATAATATATCTCCTGCATTGCCGTCAGATAATGTCTCATAGTCCCACTCATGCATCCGGCCTCTCGCATTTTAGCCATAAAAGACTGAACTCGTTCCAGGCTTAACATCAACTGCCAGTTGGCTGTGCCATCGGTCAGATTGTAAAGCAATCGATTACACCGGTTTAACGTTTGTTCTATATCGCAACTAACCCTGTCTGTATCACGTAGGCACAAAAGACGGGTCTTGACTAGACTTAGAAATTTTTTAGCGCCCTCATGAGTTTTCAAGTCGAATTTTTTACTTAGCCCGAAGTCCTGAATGGTATGACGTAAGCTGCCGTCCCGGTAGTTGACGTTGACTGCACGCGAAGAGACCGAGCACTTCCTAAAAAATTGGTAATTTTTTTAGTGCGAAAAACTGAAATAACTGTAAGAGCACTTAATCGTTTAGCCAGGGATTACTACTGACCGCATCTGGGTTCCGGTCGCCGTAGTCTACTAATATTTCAGATCCAATACTGATATCACGAATTGCGACAAAAAAAACACGTGGTTTGGAGCCGACTCTTTTACAAACAGCCTCAACATTAGGATGGACCCTCGAATGGTTTACGAGCCTTCCCATTCTTTCAGTCTCCACGGATGCATCAATCACATACGAGCCGGATCCAAACTGAAAATAAAACGCGTACTCGGGATTGCGATTTGGCTTTTTATGGAAGTTTCTGCAAGTTTCTAAACTTCCCGCATACTCTACAACAAAATCACCGCACTTGAACTCTTTAGTACTGAAAACTGTTCGTTGCTTAACAGGACACATTTTAACTTCCAATCCAGCATCGATATTACTAAGAATTTCCATCGATATGCTGTGCCTTGACGTTCTTCGTCTGAAAAAACGTTCGATTTTAACGAATAAGACTTTGCAGCGCCATATGAGAACTTTTCCTTACACCACATTCATGAAGCCGTCGTGTCGTCGCTGACTCTGAAAAATCAAAGGTATAACGAACCGATTTTATACGAAGTTCTACTACGAACAAAAAGCACAAGAACCACTGCCATTTAATGTCCATTTAATTTTGTCCATAAATGTCCGCAATTATGCCTAGAGAAGGTGACTGTTTAGATCGTTGTCTCTTTTTGATTTGTTTTATTTTGTTGCCGTGGCCTTTTGGCTTTTTGTGCAATCAAGTCTTATCTTATCTATGGACTTTATGTTTAAATGGACTTTATTCAATGTAAATTTATTATACTTTTAATGGGCATTTGTTAATTATTGGTCTCATTTTCTGAAATGGATTTAAAATAAGACCTTTTGAAGTTGTTGCAATGATTTTAGCAGCGACGAAGAGAGAGCTAGGCCGGCATCAACTTGCCCTAGGTACCAATGCAAGTCGCCCTAACCCTGATTAGTTTTGTCAAGGTATCCATAGTCGGTGCGTGGGACCGTGGGAAGAGGTTCTATTGGCTTATTTGTTCTTGGGTTCCACTAGTCTACGGCTCGGGCTAACGGCTTTCCGTTTTATGGGAGCACAATGCGAATGGAGGGTTCAACTACTCTAACGGCTAACAGCCTAAGGGATGGGCTAAAAGCACAAACGAAACAAGACCAAAGATTCCGATGGGATCCCACAAATTCAATATTTGATCCAGACATTTAGGTTTTGTTTTCGCCAGATCCAGTCTTCGCCAGACTCCTTGAATACTTTTACTCTTAAATTTAGAAACAGATCAAGGCCAAACAGCTAATCATCTCAGAAAACCAAGTTCAGATATGCAGGTGTGTTTACCCCTATAGGCCGATCGAAACGATCCTGCATTACTTCTGCGAATTTTCCCGGTTTCGGAGAAATCCAGCACTACTTGTCCGGCGAAAAAATAAAGCTCATAAATGAATTCAGCGCATCTGCTTAACCCTATATTCAACATCTAATCAACATTAAATCAAAATTTAACTTATAACAAATTTTTCGGTTTTAGTCGAATTCTGGACGAACAATATATCCGGCTAAAAAATAATTCTCATATACGGATTCAGCATTTATTCTTACCCCTAAATCCAACATCTAATCAACTTCAAATACAAATTTTACTTTTAACAAACTTTCCGGTTTTGGCCGGATTCCGGGTTAACTACTTGTCCGGCAAGAAAATGGTTTTAATATTCGGGTTCTGCATGCATTCTTTCCACTACATCGAACATCTTATCAACTTCAAATAAAACTTACTTTCCACAAACTTTCCGGTTTTGGCCGGAATCCGGGCGAACTATACTTGTCCGGAGAAAAAATGGTTTTCATATTCGTGTTCAGCATGACTTCTTATAATCGCCCCATACCCCATAATCGATTATCTCATTAGCTGTTTAAAAATATTTTGATTGTCCCTTAATTTGAACTCCCTCCCCCACCCCTAAATATTGGCTACAGAGCCCATCTTCGAACTTACCCGTACTGTCACTCAAAGAAACCTCCCACCAAGTTTCATCAAAATACCTCAATCCCTTCTCGAGAGTTATCGTGCTGACAGACGGACAGACGGACGGACGGACAGACGGACGGACAGACAGACAGACAGAAGGACGGACGGACGGACAACTTTTGCGATGTCATAGGTATCCCTCCACTTACGTTTTGGGATCCCCAAACGGGATTATAGGCAGAAAGAGAACGGTGTGACAAAAAAACGAGTTTTACAACAGAGGACTTTTGAATAATTGCGATTCCTTCGAATTGGATGTTCAACGTCTTGTACCGTAATTTTAGAGACCCATGTAAGAAGATGTGAGGTAAGTGAGGTAACTCAAAGCTCGGCAAGTGGTTTTAACTATGCTCAGTTTTGTCGGGGTATTCACAGTTGGTTCACTGGAAGAAAGACAGAGGTTCTATTGGCTTATTATAAAAAAAAACTATCAGGACAGACCACCGACTTGCCAGGTAAAACATGCGAAAAAATAGATAAAACTTACCGTCCAGGGTCTCCAAGGCTAACTGCCTCTGAAGCACTTTCCACCGCTTTCCTCCTTCGTCTCGCCCTCGTCGTCGTCCTCGACCTGCAAACGTTTGATGTTAACATCCGAACATTACGATAGTAGATCTAGACACTTTAGACGGATAAATATCGCTTTAATTATTCTTGAAAACATCATGCACCTAACAAACTAATACTAACAAAGATAAAAAATATTTCACGAATGACGGTACAAATATGTTTTCAACCGTATGAGTTGTGTACATAATGTGCACATACACTGAAATCAAGAGTGGCCAACCTCTCGTCAACTCTTGTACTTCCTAGAGTAAAGAGTTGTTGGGATTCCAACGAGTCTACGAGAAAAACTGCGAAACGATTGAATTTTCTTTTTATCTAGCTTATGATAAAAGTAGAATATTATAAGTGGGATGTAGTTAATATTAAGATTTGGTTTATTTCCCTGTTAGTACCGTTAAAGAACACCTGACCAATGAAACCATACTTGAACACACCATCGAGAATGCATTTACAGACATGGCCACGGAGAGCATTCTTCTCCTGAGCGTGACGTTTTCAAAATAGGGATGTTCGTTTCTGGAGGTTTGCACATGCAGACTCCAAGACAAAAAGCGCAGTTCACTCAAATCTTGAACAGCGCTGGCCGGATCGGATTGGAATTTCTTCTAGATATACGTTTGGGCTTAACTGGTTAAAAAATATTCCAGAAGAAGGGTTGATTGGAGACATTTGTTCACTTCTAAAATTGTTCGGTACTGAAATAAGGACAGATGCAAAATGGAGCAAAAATCATAGCTAGGAAACACTATTTCGTATTTGGATTGGGTTTTCTGCAAGCAATGTTAACGGAAGTCATAACATTGCTAAGTTAAGTTATGTGACGAGAATATACATGACGAAAAAAATCAATGTTCGGCTTTGTCCGTGAGGGAATTTTTTGAAAATAAACTGAATTGAATTGAATTGAATAGATAGGGATGATACTTGGTACTCTTCATTCAGGTGTCCTTTAACGGAGCCGAACACTGAACAACAAACAAGACCAAAGTTTTCGAGGGGATCTAACAAGTGCGCAAGCGCTCAGACGTGGAAGTGTGAAAGCTCTATGTACGTCAGTGACTGAACCGGACAAGATTCATTAACTCTGGAAGAGTTAGAGGGGGGGGGTCCGGAATTCCGGTGACCGCGAAGGTACTTCCAGACGAGCTAGGACGATGAAACTCGGCTTGAAAATTAGTGACTTGCGTGATTAGCTTAGAAATAGTCAGTTCCCTGATCGGACCATCGTGGGGGGAGTGGAGGGAGGGATAATCCAGCTGCCGCGTCGGACAGCAGGAAGGCTGGATGGAGTCGACATGCGGTAACAAGAAAATCGCTAACTTCATGTGGGCTTTTCACGCAAAGCTTTTAAAGTGGGATGATTTCTGGTTAGGTTATTTTAATTACTTGTTTGGTTATTGGGGATGTGAAATGTCTTGGTTCTAGCGCTGTTTGTATATGAGATTTGGGTAAACATTGTACTTTCACCCTCCACGTTCCACGTCTGAGCACTTGATTTCAAATCAATCGAAAGATTTACCACACAATGGCTGGCTGTTGTGTTAGGGCGATTTCCAATAAATCCAATGCTTCTTTTCGAAACGATTCACTCAGAAAACTTTCATAAACTTCATTGTATGAACTATACTTCACATGAGAACGTTTTCGATTTCTATAAACCGTCACGATGCAATTGTTTCTGAAAAATCCAAGCTGTAGCGAAACAACAAGGCCAAAGGTTTCGACGGGATCTAAAATGGAAAATTTTCCAAAAAAAAAGTTAACTCCTAGTTCGGCAAATAGCTCTAGCCTTTTCAGTTTTGTCGGGGTATCATAATCGGTGCATTGGAACAAAAACGGAGGTGCTATGGCTCATTATTTCTTGATTTAAAGGGCACCTGAACAATGAAACCATACTTGAACACACCATGGAGAATGCATTTACAGACATGGCCATGGAGAGCATTCTTCTCCTGAGCGTGACGTTTTCAAAATAGGGATGTTTGTTTCTGGAGGTTTGCACATGCAGACTCCAAGACAAAAAGCGCAATTCATTCAAATCTTGTACATTGCTGGCCGGATAATTCCTCCTGGGCTCTGACCCCAGTCGAGGTTCCATCAGCAGCCCCACCATCAATAAGAAGAGGGTAATTCCTCCTGGGCTACGATCCCAGTCGAGGTGCCAAACTCCACAAGATCAACCAAGAAGAGGATAATTCCTCCTGGGCGGCGATCCCAGTTGAGGTGCCATAGACCGACCCGTCGACATCTCAGAAGAAGATCAACCGGAAGGCGGAAAGGGTCGCGCTCCCCAGCTGTCCCGATGCCATTAACGAATAAAAGAAGAAGAAGGATCGTATTAGGATTTCTTTTAGATACACTTTTTGGCTTAACTGGTTAAAAAATATTCCAGAAGAAGGGTTGATTGGAGACATTTTTTTTTCATTTCTAAAATTGTTCGGTACTGAAATAAGGACAGATGTAAAATGGAGCAAAATTCATAGCTTGGAAACACTATTTCGTATTTGGATTGGGTTTTCTGCAGGCAATGTTAACGGAAGTCATACAGATAGGGATGATACTTGGTACTCTTCATTCAGGTGCCCTTTAACCGACAGTTGGTTGTTTAACTTGAATTTAGAAAAAGTCTCAGGGTAGAGACCAGTGATTTGTCAGGTAATAACATGCGAACAAGTTAAAAACTAACCGTCCACCGTCCACAACTTCTGCTTCATCCATTTTTGGCGTGGGCACAGGGTCCTCCATTATAGGGTGGTTTCCATTTTCATCGTCTGACGTCTTCATCAATCCTGTCGTCTTCGATCTGAAAAACTTCTGGTTTTAACAAGGGCCACCTACAGATGGACATGAAATATATCAAGATATGAGACTATTTCGATGTCTTGAAATTGTCATGATCCAATTCTTCCGGAAGTATCAAAGCCAAAAAGGTCATCGTGAGGGGAGTCGAGGGGTAAGGAATACGGAAACTAGTAACATGCATAATTTTGGAACAGGTAATCGGACATGCATGAAACTTGAGATGTGTTAACAGCAAGTGTCTCAGATGTTCAGTTTCAAATCTGGACCGGATCCGATAACTGGGAGGGGGGCTGGAGTGGGAACCGGAAGTCTCGTGAAACGCTTCCATATAAGCTAGGACGATGAAAATTGGCAGTAAACGAACTTTCACAGCAGTTGATTGCCAAACTTGCCGACTTTAAAGGAACAGTAAACTTGACTAGGCAACTTTCGGCCATCGAATCGCCCGGGGGGCTCAGATAAATATACAGGGTCTTATTGTCGACAGCCACCCCCCTTCTTTGTTATCTCGAACCGTCTCGAACCTCCTCCTTAGTGTTCCCAAAGCTAGCTGGCAGGCCCTTGCCCCTTATGCACTGTAATTATGCACTTATTTACTGTAAAAGTTCGCCTTTTTACATGTAGACTACAGAGAAACGACCTCCCCGACAAGACGGCCGGGGTGCGATTCCTAGTCGCGGCACACAAACCTTTTGCTTTTGTAAACCTTTTGCTCAAAAGTCGAATTCTCGGAAACTGCCCGGAAACTGCAATGGTCGTAACGAGAATTTTTCTGACTCTCAATATCGACTCAGGGTATATTCTTGATATGTTAGCTAGCTCCCCGAGTCAAGTTTGAGTCAAGTTTTCTGTTCCTTTAAGTTCGGCAAACGCAGTATAAGTAACAGTATATATAGCGAAGAGCGAGAAACTAAAAACAGCTCATCGTAACAGAACTCCGCAGAAGAAAAGTCGAGAGTAAGCGGCTACTGGTTGTGTTACGTTGGGAAACGTTAGGGTCAAGCACAATTGCTACGGTCTTTCCCTGTCAACGCGCGTCGGCTAAGACGGAAGTAGACAGTAATAACATGCGAAAAATAAAAAATAAACTAACTCATCATCTTCCTCGGAAGCGATCGCAATGAATTCGATTTCGTGGCGTTTTCCTCCACTGCCTCCACTTACGTCCACTTTCGTCCACTTTTCCTCCACTTCCGTCCTGAAAAAAAAATTCTCTTTTAACAAGCGATACCGAGATGGACTATCAGTCGTAGTTTTTTTAAACTCGTCTTTTTGGCGGAATAAAAGCTTATTATTATTATTATTATTAATACGAAAACGTATACCTTCACCGATTTCTGGAATTCGTCATGACGCCAAAAACAAATAGTACAAGATACTCTCAAACTCCGTCTCACTATCTCTCTGCAACGACCATGCACAGTCGAAAACATTCCGGATAGCCTGCTCTCTGCGAACGAGTGGAGGGTAGAAGAACTGTCGAAACCTTGGGAAGATCAAAACAAACAAACAGTGTAACTTGAGCAAAATCCTGTGTAAACCAATCAATAGTTGCGTTTTGGCAGATACCATGGTAACTGTTAGCACGGTAACTGGATCTGCGATTAGTCGTTTTATATATATACGGTCCGCTGCAAAAACGACTATTGCCGAAACTGCACTTTTCGAAGTCATTCCAAAAGAAAAACTGATATCGAATTTGATGAAAGTTAGGTGACTTTTCAGATACCACGACAAGATACCACGGTCAGACCGTGATATCCGAATATCACGGTAACTGGCAAGATACCTTGATAACTGCAAAAACGACTTTAGACGTACAAGGTTATTTTGTTCTACAGATATATTATGTGAAATCCTGGAGTCCCTCCTGCAGTTTTTCCTCTGACATGCGCAGCGGCGAACAGGGAAGAAGGCCGGCATCAGATCGAAAGCTCAGAAAGTACGCCGAGCCCTGCTCAGTGGTTGCTTGCAGCAAGGCAGAAAGCAAAGAAAGAAAGCAAGTAGCCTAGTTTGATATATATCTGGACTAGTAGAACCACCAAATCAGCTTGACCGCTGTATCGGTTTTGAGAATAAAATGAATTGCATTTAAGTATAAAGGCCAATACAGAACTAGTGCTTTATTGTTTTTAGGCTAATTTTTTTCGTATTTACTCTTCCTTTGTTTTTTGTTTATTTGATCCTAGCCCCTGACACTCCACAACCTGTTGCTGTTCTAAATGTATACGCTGAATAATCAATTTACTAGTCGTATTTGTCTTTTTCAGAGGATCAGCAAAAAGATCCAAGAGCTTCAAGAGCGTGAAGTGGACTTCTCGGACGAAGAGAACTCAGCCTACATGTTGGAGGACAAGTTACCCGTCCGCTTCAACAAAGTGTACAAAAATGTACTGCTGTCTTCAGGATAAAAGTTCTTCGGAGAAAACAAAGCTGACGTTCGAAGGCTCCAGATACCCCCAGTTGAACTCAGCCGTTCAGCAGTTCCTGAGAAAGAACAAGACAACGCCTGACTTTGCCGATATGTTGGATTTGGATTTTGGATTTGAAAAGTGTCTGATCAGGTTTTTGTATATTTCGCAGAAAATGAGTGAAATTTTAAAAAAAAATTAAAAAAAAAAAAAAAGAACCCCCTACTGTTTTATTCCAATATTTAAAAGTATTCGGAATTTGGGATCACTAAATCAACTCAAGCTCAGCAGGTGGCTCGTAGCTCTGTTTGATTTTGTCGGGGTGTCCTTAGTCGGTGCATGGGAACAAAGACGGAGGTTCCACTTGCTTAAAGTTTAACCGAAAAGGGCTACGATAGGACAATCTAGTTACCCATCACGTATTCACTTAAATTGGCTTGAAGACCCGCTGAAAATGAGTTACTTCGTTGATCCGCTATTCACGAATAATCGATTTTCAAATAGTAGAATTTCCGTGTGATTTGTGGTGCCTCTATGCTCTTGTATTTTGTTGTATGCCTTGCGAGAAAGATTTATCATTTTTTTTTGGTTCGGGCACTAAGTAATCTTCACCAATCTCACCTCTGCCCACTGAAAAGCCGCGTTTGTGTTGAGATTAAAATTTCCCGCGTCATAGTAGAATTTACGCTGTGGGGACGGCCAGAGATATTCTGAGCCTCATAACTAGAGCAGATAGTGGAAAATAAAAAAATCTCTTTGCAGAATCCAAATAATTCAGTGTATCCAGTTAAATGACACACAAATAAGTTGGTTTTTCAGTTAAACTTTAATTGTTCTTCACTTAACCGACAGTGGTAATTTATAAAGAAAAATCGATTTCAGGTAGACCAACGTAAAACCAACCCGTTAGTAGCGCTGCGTAAAAGCGGGAAAAAAAAACTAACCGTCGAGATTCTTCTGCATCAAGTACATTGGTAACGGTCGTCAGAGCGTTCGCTTCGATGTTTTCGTCGGCTGTAACCATTACTGGAACGTCAGGGTCGTCCAAGTTCATCCCCGGTGTGACATAGACGTCGTTGTTCTCTGTGTTGTTTTTGCAGGAACTAAAAGAAACAAAAAATATACATACGGGCGTAGTCAGACTGATGAAGTAGGATCCCAGCTATGTAAACAAAAACAAATGGAGTCGCTGAGACTTCAGTATTATAAAAGAGTATTAGGATAGATCACATGAACCATTCTCGAAATTAAAGTGTGATATAGGTCTAACTTCTATAAAGTTTAACCGAAAAGGACAGGGATAGGACAATACAGTTACCCATCATTAATTCACTTAAATTTGCTTGTAAGACCCGCTGCAAATGCGTTGGTAGCAGTGTCTTAACGCCACCGCGGTTTTCCGCCACCATATGTTTTTCGCCACCTTTTAATTCAGGTAGCGCAGGTAGCCTGTGCAGGTAGTTTCAGATTAAAATCTTAAAATGTGAAAAGGGTGTTTACCGCCACCCAGGAAATCTTACGTCCCCAAGAGGATTCAGAGGGTAGGGTCGAATCTTGTGACCTAATATTCTGATGGGGTGTCGAGCGCCAACCGGATTAAGTATCACAGCGATTAAGGGATTGTCAGTTACTAACTGGTCTAAAAGTATTTGTAAGAGCAATTTGTAACTGCAGAACCCGAACTAAGTGAGAAGAGAAATAATCATGGAAATAGTTCGAACATTTCTCACCTTTTGAAATTTGAAAAGTTTGGGGCCTTGAATTGTTGAAGTTGTACAGTTTCTTATGGCACTTGCCTTCCGGCCAAGTGCCATATACCGATCACTTTTCCGTCGGTCTGTCAGTCGGTCGGTCTTTCCGGTGTTTGCGAGTTAGGGTACTTCCAGATGTACTAGGACAATGAAACTTGGCAGGCACATTAGGGACCCGACCAAACTAACTTGGAAATAGTCCCTTGCCCGATCCGACCATCGTGGGGGGAGGGAGGGGAGCCGGAGTCCGGAATTTAGTGGCATGCATAACTTTCGAACGGGTGATCGGATCTTAATGAAACTTGATATTTGGAAAGACGTCATGTCTCAGATGTCCCATTTCAAGTCCGGAACGAATCCGATGAATGCTGGGGGGGTCGGAGGGGGGAACCGGAAATCATGTGACACGCATAGAGTGGAGCGATCGGGATGAAACTTGGTGGGAGGAACAAGCACAGGCCCGAGGTACATCATTGACAGAACCGGACCGGATTCGTGCACTGTGGGGGGAGTTGGAGGGGGTTCCGGTATTCCGGTAATAAGGAGTTAAGTTACTTCCAGGTGGGCTAGGACAATGAAACTTGGCAGGCAAATCAGGGACCCGATCAGATAAGCCTGGAGATAGTAAACTTCCCGATCCGACTATCATGGGGGTAGTGGAGGGAGGGGGAATCCGGAATCTTATGGTATGTATAACTGCCGAACAGGTGATCGGATCATAATAAAACTTGATATGTAGAAAGACCACATGTCTCGGGTGTCCCTTTTCAGTTCCGGACCGGATCCTATGAAGGTGGGGGGGTTCGCAGGGGGGAATCGGAAACCTTGTGAGGGTTCGGGCACTGTGGGTGGAGTTGGAGGGGGGGGGTCCGGATTTCCGGTTATCGCGAATCAAGGTACCGTACTTCCAGATTTGCTAGGACGGTGAAACTTGGCTTGGAAATTAGACACTTGACAAGATTGGCTTAGAAATTGTCAGTTCCCAGAGCCGACCAAGTACTAATCCTAACCGCAAAGTACAAAAAATACTTCTAAGCAAAATATACATTTTCGTGATCCCTATGAGCCCATGATCATTTTTGCTTCAAGGGTTTTGCTTACAACTGAATTCCTTAAAGTCCAAACAATACTTTTGAGTTAAATATACATTTTCGTGCATCCGATGGGCTCATCATTATTTTTGCTTCAAGAGTTTTGATTACAGCTATGAGCGCAACCAGATGCATTACCAAACAATACATTCTCGTGATTTCCAACGACCCATGATCATTCTTATCTCAAGGGTTTGTCTTACACATGATCACAACAAACCTACGAATGGACGAATTCCTACTTTCATCCTCCGACCCAGCCTTACAAGTGCCATATGAGCTTCTAGCTCTTGTTAGTTTGACTTAAAATAAATAATCATGGGAAACAGTACGCGTCTTAGCTAGGATTAACGTGGAGTTAGCGTTGGTGGCGGTAAACACCCTCTTCGCATTTAAGGATTTGGATCTGGAATTACATGAACCAGCTACCTGCAGTAATGAGTTGGCGGAAAACATACGGTGGCGAAGAACCTACCAAAATATTTGACCCTTTCGTCTGACCCAACTAATCCTCTTAATGATGCAAGATTTCCGGGGTGGCGGAAAACATACGGTGGCGCTAAACCGCGGTGGCGTTAAGACACCCATTTCAATGCGTTACTTGGTTATTCCGCTGTTCACGAACAATCGATTTTCAAATAGTTGAATTTCCGTGTGTATTGTGGAACCTCTATGCGCTTGTGTTTTTGTTGTATGCCTTACAACAAAGATTTATGACTTTTTTTTGTTCGGGTACTAAACAATATTCACCAATATCACCACTGCCCACTGAAAAGCCGCGTTTATGCTGAGATAAAAATTTCCCGCGTCATAGTAGAATTTACGCTGTGGTGACGGCCGCAGATATTCTGAACGTCATAACTAGAGCAGTTAGTGGGAAAAAAAATCCCTTTGCATATTCCAAATAATGCAGTGTATTCGAATAAATGACACAAAAATAAGTTGGCTTTTCAATTAAACTTGAAAGTTACGTAGGTCTATCCTAATGCTTAGATTATGAATGAATGAATACTTTCAACTGGAAAATTGTTATAGAGGAAAAAACAAATAGAAAAAAAACATGCAGTCTGTTCCTGCCGCTGCGTCACAGCAAGAAGAGACTGCTCATACAGGCAGGCAATAAGATATTGGAAGTAGAAACCGCTCGAGGGCTAAATCCTTCAAGGTGCGCATTCATCGTAATTTCCAATCTCCCGTTAATACACATCTTCACCGCACCAGTGAGCCGACAAAACAGTTGCAATCCTTTGAGGTTTGGCTGTTTTGACGAGGGATGGAAATTCGTTTGCCCGTCTGTCGAACCACGAATCTGTGAAACTGCTCTGTAGGGGCTACATCCTTGGGAGTGCGCGCAAGCCACCATAAAGTGCCCGCAAATCCTCGTCCTCCTGGTAGTCGCCGTTCCCAGAGGGGCCGTCGACGGCTCTTTGCCTCAACGTTCGGGAAACAGCCGTCCACCCGTTCGAAACGCCTACGGCCGGCACCGACGACGATCAGGGGCCCTTGGCCAAACCCGGAGACGTGACGTTGGCTCCCAAAATCGGTCCACCCGTCGCGCTCCAAAGGTCACTCGCCAGCGCCAAGTCCCAAGTCCCCGAGTCGGCCCTTGGCGTGCTGGAGAGAGGGCCGTTGGAAAAAAAAACACTTCGAAAAAAGTCCGAAAAAACTTTTTCTGGACATTTTCGAAAAAAATCCGGGCAAAAAAAATCCGACGCTGAAAAAAAGTCCATTTCACCAATTCCACGTTAAAACGCAAGGTTTTGGCCACCTATCGGCCGAAATTTCGTTGAATAAGGTTAAAATTGAATTTCGCGCCCGTTTCGATCGATTTTTTGTCTTCTGACCAAAACTTCCACTAGCTTAAGGTTGGCTTATAGTACTAAACTTCTCAGACATGCCCAGTCATGGACTTTTTTCGGATTTTTATGGTGCCATATACCGATCACTTTTCGGTCGGTCTGTCAGGCCACTCTTCTAAGTTAGGGTACTTCCAGAAGTTCTAGGACGACGTAACTTGGCAGGCATATTAGGGACCCGACCAAAGTAACTTGGAAATAGTCACTTCCCCAATCCGACCATCGTGGGGGGAGTGAAGGGAGGGGGAATCCGGGATATTGACGTATTTATAACTTTTGAACGGGAATCAGATCTTAATGAAACTTGATATCTGGAAAGATCTCGTGTCTCGGATGTCACACTTCAAGTCCGGAATGAATCCGGTGACTTTGGAGGGAGTTGGGGGGGGGGGAACCGGAAATCGTGTAACATGTTAAGATTGGACGGATCGGGATGAAACTTGGTGGGAAGAACAAACACAAGCCCAAGATACATAGTTGACAAGACCGGACCGGATCCGGACACTGTGGGGGGAGTTGGAGGGAGCGTTCCGGAATTCCGGTGATCCGGACTTAAAGATGCTTACACATGTGCTAGGACGATGAAACTTGGCAGGAATATTAGGGACCCGACCGAACTAACTTGGACATAGTCACTCTCACGATCCGACCACCGTGGGGGGAGTGGAGGGAAGGGGGATCCGGAATATTGACCTATTTATAACTTCTGAACGGGGACCATCGCTTAAAGTACTCATCTTAACCGCAAAGTACAAAAAACACTTTTAAGCAAAACTTACGTTTTCATGATCCCCCATGAGCCCGTGACCTTTTTTCCTCAAGGGTTTTGCTTAGAAATGAATTTCTAGCACCCTTAAAGTGCGTATCTTAACCGGATATAAAAAAAAATACCTTTCACCAAACCCTATATATTCATGATCCTAAAGTGCCCAGGATAATTTTTACCTCAAGGGTTTTGATTACAGATGAATTTCTAACGCCCTTAAAGTGCACATCATCACAGCCAAGTGCAAAAAAAAAACTTTTTTACCAAACGACACATTCTCGTGATTTCGAAGGGTCAGTCGTCATTCTTATCTCAAGGGTTTTGTTTCCAAATGATCACAACAAACCCACAAATTGACGAATTCCTAGTTTCATCCTTTTACCAAGCCTTTCAAGTGCCATATGAGCTTACAGCTCTTGTTTTCTTTATTTGGAAATTTTTTTGGTTCGGACTTATTTTAGCAGATGGCGTTTCGATCGAAACGGGTTCCAAATTCAATTTTGAGCAATCTTCGCAAGACTCACATTTATATTACGAACATTTACACTATTGAAAAATAAACAGATTAATTCGGAACATTTCATTCGAGAGTTACTGTGCTGACAGACACACGGACGGACGGACAACTTTTACGGAGTCACAGGTATCACTCCACTTATGTTTTGGGATCCAAAAAATCACTACTCACGGCAGCTTCTCAGGATACGAATTATCGTCTTTTGCAAGCTCCTTATAAAGATAATATTTGTGCAGTTGTCCATTTCCTTCTTGTTCCATTTTACGCCAATAATTGTAGGCGCCAGGTTTCGGCAGCGATGCGACAGTATCGTCCCTGGAAGTAGAATAAATTTTAGGTATGACCCGTGCAGTTACAATTGCCTTTTTCTTTTTTTTAAGATCTTGATAGTCGCATGGGAAACACTGCATGGGAAACACACACATGCCCAACACTGCATAGTGCATAGTGTTTCGGCTCAGGTGTTTCGAACTAGCACAACTAAGCTATGCTTGCAAAAAATATACGCGGCTTTATCCTGTGTTCTCTTTCCATACGTGACTTATTGTGTGACAATATTGCCAAAATGGTCACAACCGGTCTCAAGACGGAGAGGTTCTCGGAAACAACTTATGGGCCTAAAAATCAGCGCACAGCTAACAGATTTGATCTCTTGTGGAGGTGACAATGTTTAGCGGCCGCTAGGAACTACGAGGACCATCAAAATTAGTGTATGCACTCAATGATAAGGGAACATAAAAGCTCTTTCTGATTGGTACGGGGTAACAACAAGAGCGAGATAGCTCGCTCCGTCAGACAACCAAGTACCACACAGAGGTATCTCTCATAAAAAAAAATTAATCTGATACAAACTCCGTCCTCCTATCTCTGTAATAGGACCATCCCAAATCGAATCCAAATACCCTACCAGATGAAAACGAGCGGAGGTTAGGAGCTACGTGGCACATCACTTTTCGTTCACCCTCTACAAATAGCTATATCGCTGTGAAGCCGCATAAAAGGAACTCAATTCAATTTTCAATTTAGTTTATTCGTTAAAAATCTTGAAACGGCGATAAGCCGACTAGTTGATTTTACGTCAAAAATATATACACTATAATTATAATATTTGAAACTGCGAGCTAAATCACACTATGGCCTATAACTGGCCATTTGTCTGTCAAGTCACTTCCTATAGAGTTAAAGCCGATCGGTTCTATGGAACCGCTCCAGAGCGGGTCAGCGTCCCTCCTTTTCTTTTTACTGTGCTATGAGCAACGGAGAAGCCGGAAGTAGACCAATACCAATCAAAGCTAGAGCAATTACCTCTAGCTCCGCTCAGTTTTGTTGGGTATTTGTTCTTGCTTGCATCGTGCAAGGGGGAAGCTAGGGAGAATAAGAGGGCAGAAAAGAGTATCTTCTAACTCGAGGGGCTACCCACTTCCCGGAACCTGATGTGACCTCTTTCCGGGCACCAACGCAACGTTGCTGGCCAGCATCGTCCACTTGCTTGTGTGCAAGCCCGGACAGCGCGGACGACATTTCAGGACAATCGACGTGTACTTTACAAGGTATGCCTTGCAACTAAATCAAGTTCCAGAATAACGAATGTACTTTCGACCCAAGATCTAGTCGGTTGAAAAAAAATATTCGGATCAAACAGATGGTCTGAAAAATTTATTACTTACCTCTGTTTGGTGAAACAGTGGTCCTGGGGAGATAGAACCACTATCCCCAGCGTAGAGACCAGTCCTACTATCTGCTTGGCCGTCGTCAGTGGTCCGTCGCGCAAAATTTCGTCAACGTCCGATTCGAGTAACCCTCCAAAGTACTGTAAGTGTCTCCAACGTCGCAGAAGCGTTTCCGGTTTGAATGGTTTCTCGACATTCGGACAATACGTCTCGTTACTGCAGTTCGACTTCCTCAGATGGTCTCTTAACTTGTCGGCTTTCCCACTGAAACTGTAGCATCGTCTACATCTCACCACCAATTCGTCCGCGAATTTTTCGTCATCTGACTTTTTGTTTCGTCCCATCTTCTTCGCCCTCTCATCGTCTTCATTTCCTCGAACCCTCGAACCGGGACTGGGCGTCTCACGGAACTCATATTGAGTATATGGCCGAAATTCTTCGACTTCATCGAACGTTTCCTGAGGGATATTTGGTCGTCGTGGCGACTTCGCTGTTAGTCGTCTAACTTCTTCTCTTTCGTAATCTTTTTGGTCGAATGAGGTTCCGGGTCGAGGCTTTTTGTATCCCTTCTTTGTTTCACAAGAGGGACGGGGTGCTGGTATCGCACGTGGTGGACTATGTCGTTGCCTATGGAGTCTTTCATCTCGTGGTCGTTCTTCAGGAGCCCATTTTGCTTTATATTCAGAACCCTGTTCCCCTGCTTTCTTCCTTTTCGGACCGGGTGCTACAGATGTGCTATGGAAAAATGACTCCGTCCGTCGTCTAACTTCGTCTCTTTCGTAATCTTCTTGATGTAAAGAAGTTCCGGGTCGAGGCTTTATATATCCTGGCATCAAATGATCTGGGAGTAGAACAGAGCGACCCGGTGGTAGCATCATATGATCTGGAGTTTGTCGTCGAAAAGGGGGTATTCTATGTCGTCGTTCTCCAGGAGCACATTTTGCTTCATAATATTCAGAACCGTCTTCCCCTGCTTTCTTCTTTTCCGGACCGGGTGCTACATATGTGTTACGGGAAAATGCAACTTCTCCTTCGTAATCTTCTTGACTGAACGAAGTTCCGGGTCGAGGCTTTTTATATCCCTTCTTTGTTTCACAAGAGGGACCGGGTGCTGCTACCGCATTTGGCGGAATTGGTCGTCGCCAAGGGAGTCTTTCATCTCGTCTTCCTTCGTCATCATCAGGCGAATAACTGCGATAACGGCTCGTATGTGTATTTGCTCCAATTGGTCGATGGCGTCGTCTAAGCTGACTTTCATCTCGTCGTTCTTCAGATCGTCTAGCCGAGTCAAATGAATTACTCCGGTCACGACTCTTTACGGAGGGGCCGGCTTCTCGTAACGGGCTCGTAAGTGTATTTACTCGAACTGATCCATGGCGTCTATCCTGACTTTCACTTCGTCGATGTTCAGATCGTCTAGTACGGTCACGACTCTTTCTGGAGGGGCCGGCTGGTCGTAACGGGCTCGTGACTATATTTGCTCGAACTGACCCATGGCGTCTACTAGCCTGACTTTCATCTCGTTGTTCAGATCGTCTAGCCGAAGAATTGTTACGGTCACGACTCTTTGTGGAGGGGCCGGCTGCTCGTAACAGGCTCCTGCTGTGAGGACGTTTTCCTTCACTTTCAGAAGACTGACTTCGGCTCGTGCTTTCTTTTGGTGTATTTGCTTGATAAGATCCATGGCGTCTTCTCACCTGACTTTCATCTCGTCGCTGTTCAGATCGTCTAGCCGAAGTATTATTACGGTCACGACTCTTTGCGGAGGGGCCGGCTGCTCGTAACGGGCTCCTGCTGTGTGGAGGTTTTCCTTCACATTCAGTAGACTTACTGCGGCTCGAGCTTCGATCAGATCCATGGCGTCTTCTTTCCCTTCGTCCTTGTTTAGATCGCGTATCCGAGTCAGAAGATTGACTACGACGGTCAGGATACTTTTTGGAGGAGCCTGATAGTAACGGGCTCTGTTTGCTATGGCGTCTACCGTCAGCTCGTCGGCTTCCGTCAGCTGGTCGTTGCTCGGATCGTGTACCCGAGTCAGCAGAATGACTACGGTCACGATACTTTTTGGAGGGGCCGTCTGGTCGCAACACACTCCTTCTTTCCCCGCCTTCTTTAACCTTTTCTCCAGTCCGCGGGCCATCGGGTCGTAACGGGCTCTGTTTGCTATGGCGTCTACCGTCAGCTCGTCGGCTTTCGTCAGCTGGTCGTTGCTCAGATAGTCGTTGCTCAGATCGTCGTTGCTCAGATCGTCGTTGCTCAGATCGTCGTTGCTCAGATCGTCGTCGTAATTGGTTGTCTTCGTTTGTGTCAGCAAAATCGGTTCTTGGTGTGTAAACAGGTGGCACGACCGGGTCACCTGGTCGCAACACACTCCTGCTTTCCCCGGCTTCCTTAACCTTTTCACCAGTCCGCAGTCCAAGATTGCTGCTACATAATTGGTTGTCTTCGCAAAACGGTTTCGGTTTGGGAATGAAACTGATAGGTAGCTCGACCGGTAATTCCTTGGGGGTAAATTCACGGGGTAATTTACCGCCGGCTTTTAGTCTTGTTTCCTTGCGGATTAATTTTGCTTGGCCCGGCCCAACGCTCGAGCAGACCGACGACTCGCTATGGCCATCATCATCAGACGGATTCTTGCCATCATCCTCAGACGGATTCTTGCCATCATCCTCAGACGGATTCTTTCGGGAACCGCCACGACCCTGCAACAAAAAATACTGTTCTAATCTGATCAAATTTTCTACTTTAAACAGCTCGTGTATGGCCGGAACGATGAAGAAGATTCAAGATACGGAGTCGGTTAAAGGACCACTTAGAGCATTTTCTCTTCAACTTCCAGTATTTCAAAAAACTAAATACTTTAATAAAAGACACTGCTTTCAACAAATTACCCACGGCTTTGTCTGTTTTAAGCCTTTTCGAGACCCGTTGACTCGTAGAACAGGGGAAAATTTACAAAACCGTTTTGTCTGATGGAAAAACTTGGAGCAGACAACCGTCGATAGAGTGATACCAAGAACCAATAACCTGACAGAACCTCCGTCTTCGCGCCACATCACGTTTCGTTATCAGCTAAATCGCTGAACCTCCGGTGAGGAAAACTACAAGTCAAAGCTGACTGGTTCTATGAACGCACTCCTGAACAGGTCAGCGCGCGGAGCAAGGCTCCTTCACTATTTTCTCTGCGATAAGCAACGGGCGAAGACGGAAGATGAGTAAACGGGTAACTAGACCTACGTTGCTCAGGCAACGGAAGTGTTGCAGCAACCTTTGCTCGGCTTCGCCATTTTGTTTCTTCGCTATGTGTTAAGTGCTGAAGTTACCAACCATCTAGGTTTTGAAAATGGTATGTTTTATTTTCTGAACTGACGACACTATCCGTAATCACATGGCTAACAGCCTGTTGTTGCTTACAAGTCCCCTACATGTCTCACAATTTGGGATCGTCCCATTTTTGGTTTCTGTGTACCCTACTATTGAAGTTGTCAACCCCTCTAAACTTTCATACTGTTGTATCTCATGAACGAGTGACACCTTTTTCGTTCTGTAATTTTTTCTATTTATCACTCAAAGAAGATATATTGGCTGTGGGGCCTAGGAACCGCCGAATACAATTATTATTATTATTATTATTTTTAGCACTTAAAGGACCCCTCTTGCTTATTCTGCTTTTTATAGTATATCTAGCTCCCATACAGAATTGTCAGCTTCTAAAATCCCCACCTTTCTCCATTGTTTCGTTTTGTGCCTACGAAATTTTAGCGCTTTTTTGGCCTTGCCTGAGTTTTGCCCGTCACACAACGAAATGTTTGCCGGGATCATCAACGTCTGCTGACAACTCTTTCACACATAAGGATCTGAGAAGCTTTTGTTTATTACTTCTTTTATTTGCTTAGTTTTCACACTTTTTATCCACGGCGCGATCAGTTTTCAAATGTTTTGCGCCCAGCCGCCGCGTCGGAGAGGAGGAAGGCTGGACTTAGTCGACAGGTGCTAACAAAAAAATCGCTAATTTTAGATGGAAAGTAATAGTATTTTCGAAAAATTTTTTCTGATCCATTTCATAGAGGAAAGATTAGTTCTAGTAAGAGTTGTGCTTTAAAGCACCTTTAGCACCTTACTTGATTTATGGATGCTCCGTGTGGGCTAGCAATTTTGTATCTTGTTATAAGAAAGTTCAAAATCTACAGAACAGTGCGATCCGGGCAATCACGTCACACGACCCCCATAAGAATCAAAGTGAGCGTTTTAGTTCTAATAAAATAATGGATGTCTCCACAATTAGAGACTACCAAGTTGCAGTTTTTACTTATAAGTATTTTAATGATCATTTGAATTCATCTTTTCAGAATTTGTTTTCGCAAAATCGGATTTCCACGAGTAATTCTACTCGGAATGCCCGGCAGTTGGCGAGTGCCCCACGTAAAACAACTAGAGCTTCTTTCATAATTAAACACTTTGCTCCGGGAGTGTGGAATTCAATACCCGATGAGGTAAGGGTTGCGTCTACCCTTTCAGCTTTCAAGTCACAGGCCAAGTCCTTTTTCTTGTCAAAAACATAATTTCCTTCCTTTATTTATTTTTTTTTCTTCTCCTTTTTTTGGGGGGGGGGGCAAGGGCGCTTTGTTGACGAAAGATCGTCCGTCAACGGATTTTCTTGACAGTTTGTCATGTCTTTATTCTTTTTTCTATCATTCTTTTTGTAGACTTGTTTGGTCCGTTTCCCTTAAGATTATATGAATAAAGAATAAGCCCCGCCCATTGCCAGGCCTTATGTTAGGCCTTATGGTGGGGTCATAATGATGGTGCTTATTATTTTTATGAATAAAACTGAACTGAACTGAGAAAGATTTTAGTCTATCTTCAATTTGAAACTGGTGCCTGTCTGCTTGCCTGAAAGAACGTAGCTTTCAACTCAAAAGCAGAAACATGGTTTGATGAAACGAAAGCTTGGCTACATAACTTGAGATTCACACACTTCACCCACCGTAGCCTATGGCTCAATTACAAGCAAAAGCCTTCCTTTTTGGCCCCAGGCATGAGTTCTACGGAGTTTTCCGAAATTAAGTGCAAAGATTGTCAAAAGCCTTTCTCCTTAACGTCCACAATTCAGATTCTTATGACAAACGCGGAGAGAATGAGGAACTTCGAACGTCTATTGTCTCCTGTAGACATTGTCTAGACAGTTTCCAGTGATCATTTGCGAGAACATATCAAATTATTTCATAGCAAGACAACACCGAAAGTCTTTAAATGTCGCGAGTGAGTATGCACTTTCTTTCGCAGTCACGCTGGAGAGAGGGCCGTCGGAAAAAAAAACACTTCGAAAAAAGTCCAAAAAAACTTTTTCTGGACTTTCCGGAACGAAAAAAGGCCGCGGGACTTAAAAAATATCCCGCGGGACATTCTCGAAAAAAGTCCCGTCAAAAAAAGTCCCACGCTGAAAAAAGTCCATTTCGCCCGTTTTGGCTTAAAAGGCAAGGTTTCGGCCACCTATCGGCCGAAAGTTCGTTACAAAAGCTTAAAATTGAATTTGGCGCCGTTTCGATCGAAACGTGACCGGTGCAGTCCAAGTCAAAATGTGATAGGGAATCCGAAGCAGTTGACGAGTCATGCAAAAAGATGCCAGAAGGAAGAGCTGCCAGGATAGCCGCGTGAAGTTGGATGGAAGGAAGTTTTGCATCCTCGATGAGTCTTTCAAATCCAGGAGTGTTCACGAGATAAAGAGGATGGCTCTGGACTCGGAGTTTGAGTCGCATCCCGGTTGTGTGACCTGCACAGCGCTGTTAGTTGCCCTTGAAGTGCACAAACCCTCCAAGAAGCTGGTTCCTGCCAGAACAGGCAACTGTCCGATATGCTTCCAACTGTTCGAGACCAAGAACGCCTACTATCGACACAAGGGAAAGGAACACCCTGTCGCGGGTAGTGTCTGCATAAACTGCAGTCAAAGTTTCGACCTGAAATCCGCGCTCATTGCACACTTGAAAGAAGAAAAATTAGTGGCGAAGGAAGCGAATATCAACGGTTGTACAGATTTTCTGGAAGAGCCTGGCCCAGTTTCTCCAGTGCCCATGGAACCTGGATGCGGTCAGGAGGTGACAGCTGACTCCATGGAGTTGCTCCCTCGAATTGTTTCATATTGTTCCTTACAGGTTAAAGAGGAAGATGAGGACTTGGTCCACCAAAAAGATCTGACCGACATTTTAAATCGGTGCCCATGGAACCTGGTGCGGTCAGGAGCCGACAACTGACCCCGTGGAGTTGCGTCCTCGAATTGTTTCATATTGTTCCTTACAGGTTAGAGAGGAAGATGAGGACTTGGTCCACCAAAAAGATCTGAGCGACATTTTAAATCGGTGCCCATGGAACCTGGATGCGGTCAGGAGCCGACAACTGACCCCGTGGAGTTGCTTCCTCGAATTGTTTCATACAGTTTCTTACAGGTTAAAGAGGAAGATAAGGACTATCGAGCTACGGATCTAGCCTAGCCTAGCCAATTTGTTAAATTCCCAATTCAGAAACCCTAGTGACCAGAGCGACCCCCGCGTGTTATTCTGCGATCTTTAAACACTGTTGACGACCCTGCACATCCCTGGCCATTGACTGAAGATGAACGACCCACTTGGAACCCAACCACAGCCATCACCCAGCGTGGATGGTAAAAGGGGCTCTACGAAGACACCCAGTACGGACCGCGACGGAGTACCGGCGGAGACAGCGTTTCCACCCGAACAGAAAAATTCCGAATTAGGAACCCAAGCCCAACCAACCCTCAAAAGCGCCACCGCGGAAGAATCAGGATCAAACAGCTCGATGTATTCAGTTAGAAGCCCAAGAAGCCAACCGTCAAGCCCCTCTTACTTTCTCCCCAATGGTGCCACATCTGAAAACCTGTCGGCTGCTGCTGACAATAATGGATTTCAACGCGTACTACAGAGGAGGAGACAGAAAACGAACTCGCCCAAAACGATGCCTGGAGGAGCCTCAAGCAATGAGACACCAAGAGACTACCCGACCATCATGTGTGTTAGATACACACCCAAGGACAAAGATGGCAAATTTGCAGTCAAAGACATTGAAAGAATCAGGATGTCCCTTTTCCGATCTCTCAAAACTCTGTTTCAAGTCATTATCCTAAGAGCAGGTCAACTTGATGTTTACTTCCAGACGAGTTCCACCCTGCAAGCCACCCTCGCCGTAACGACTGTAGCTGGACTTGAGGTGAAAGCATCCCAGTGTATACGAAAAACTGAAGTGAAGCTGGTGGTCTACAATGTCCATACCGAACTCGAGATTAACTAAGTGGAAGAGGGCCTGATGGACGGGAAAGGAAACGCAATTGAAACAGCTGAAATCGTGCGGCTAAGCCGTAAAGATGACAACAACACGAACATCACAAGTAAGTCTGTCCCGATTACATTGAAGGGACAACAAAGCCCCAACAGGGAGTATTTGTCAAATTATGTGTGTATCTAGTGAAGATAATAAACGAACCTGAACCTGAACCTGAACAACCTGTTCTTATTTGGTATCCAAAAGCCATTCAAACCGTATCAAGAACGGCCCAAGCAATGTACGAAGTGCTTCAGGTTTGGACGTACAGCAACATGGTGCAAAGACACAACGGAGGTGTGCAAAAAGTGCTTGAACGCAGACCATCAGGATGGACACTGCGATGCCAACCCAAATGTATCAACTGCAGTGGTGAACACCTGTCACTTGTCAGAAAGTACTGCCCAAAATATAAGGAAAGAGTGGAAATATTGAAGTGCGTCGAAGCGACTAGCCTGCCTTTCTCCCTCATCTCTGCACAGCTCAAAAACATTTCAACACCGAAGACAACTGCAAAACCAGGCCAAACCCCGATATTAATTTTCTCTTGGGTAGAACAGATAGAATCTCTTACTGCAATCATGCCCGGCAATATATTCTCCAAGTGGGCTTCGCCGAAACGCCTCCAAAAGTTGGCCTATCGTCTTTCATGCTGCCCTTTAATGTTCCTCTTCCTAGGTAACCCTTTCTGTTTCACAGTTTAAAGCTCGAATTCTCAGTTTCTAGGATTCGGTAAAATTTTTGAGATATTCTGTAAAATTTTGGCTCTGCACCCCCACCCCCACCTACAATTGACTACAATGCACTTGCGACGCCCCTGACTAAGGGAGGATATTTTCGGGGTGGGTGGGAATGGATAAGAAATGGATTATTAAAATAATGGAAAGTAAAGATTTAAAAAAAAAAAGATATGTATGGAAGTTCCTCAAGTTAGCTTTTAAACACCGTGAAGATTTTTTTTTATGGGGAAGTTGTGTTTATAGTGTTAATAAAGTATTCAGTGTAAATTAAAAATATCAAGAGTGTTTTAGTGTGCAAGATGTTCAATTTTTGTTTTGTTGCATAATGGCCTGATGGCTTTAATGTGCAAATAAATCATTAATTCATTCACAAGTCTAACAAGAAACAGACGGACGGTTATTATATTTTTAATGCTATTCAATCGTCAGGAATCTAAAACCAAAGTTTACCTTAATTCTCTTCACTTTGCAAGAAATCGCTTCAGCCGACCTCTTGATCCCTTTAAGTCTTGCCCGTCTTGTTATTTCTCCATACGATCCACCTTCGTTAATGAGATCCCTGAGTAAATCCTCTTCTTCCGGAGTCCAATATTGGCTCGATTTCTTTGACATTCCTAGAAAAAAATCCAACATAACTTGTGATACTGAACTACAAATATACAAAACAAGCACTGGGGAGAACAAAATTCAATGACAATTCAGTGCTTGTTAACAAATTCTTGAAAATATACACACAAGCAACATCAGCCTTATTTTTAATAAAACCGACAGATACTGGTAGAGCTTAGTCCTGTTGAATGCTGATTGCGCTAAACTGTGCACTGCACGGTGAAATTCATGATTTTGATATACGTAACTGGTTGCAAGTAAAGGCAATTTTTCAAAAAGCTGCTCAGTATGGACCACTCTCCCCTACCCTAACCCTGATTCAATATTTGTTTTATTCATCAATATTTGATTGGGTTGCAGTCAACTTACAGTATCCAGATTTGGCATAGTGTATCCACAAAAGGCAAACGCAATGAGGCTCTGTCAGCTGAAAATGACTTAAATGCCTGTTAGGTCTCTCAGATCCAAGGCAATTAGATTTAATTAATGTCAGTTTATTGACAAGATTGAGCTGGATTCCAGCAGAATGAGCAAGAGTCCAAAAGATGCAGGAAGGTCCTGCAAAATCAAGTAACAAAGAATTTAGATGGAAAGCCCCCAGTAAAAGAGTGGTGTTTCATCAATTATGTTTAGAGTGATGGTTCACCATCAATTGTATTTTAGAGTGATGGTTTACCATCAACTGTATATTGGGGTACTGAGACAATGGGCCATGTGTGGCCTGAGTTTCGGCCAAAGTTTTTGGCCTACCTCACACTAGCTGCGTTTGTTGCCCGGTGACTTCTCACCGGTGCTTCTTATAACGCGTTTTTGCACTCACCGGTGACTACTCCCCGATCTTAAAACCTGTTTTCGGACTAACCAGTGTCTGGTTAGTGCCCACCTGTGCGGACTAACCAGAACATGCTCGTGAGCCCTGCTGTAGCGAGGAGTTAGCAAGTTTTCATCAACTCACTGGTGAACGAAAAAACGCGTTATATTATAAAGAAAGAACCGGACGCTGGTGACTAAACACCAGAACCAGACCGGAGTGCAACGAACGCAACTACTATAAATAAATAAATAATAAATAAATAAACCCTATGCCAAATGCTAGATATACCCAGCATTTGGCATAGGGTATCCTTAAATCAGGTGATTGTGGAAGAATAGCCTATGGTGCACAGTTTTAACACAATCTGGTCCATATCTTAATTGCGTTTTAATTCATAGTACAGAAAGAGTGGACGGAGAACTGTAAGTAACTGTTTTATTCCTGGCAGACTACGTCAGAAGCATGCTGAACCTCACCCAGCCTTACCCAGAGTGCAAACTAGCAGGTCCACTGCCACTCAGCAGCAGCCCGTTGGCAAATAAAACAAGCTCGGGCACCCCTCTCCAGTCATGCACAAATCCTCAATTTTTGGGCATGGTGCAGTCTAGTACACTAGCCCCTTTTCAGGCATGGTGCTCAAACGTCTAGCACCATGCCTGGGTGCTGGACGTTCAAGCACTGTACCTTGGATTTCATGTATGGTGCATGGATTTCAGTACACAGTGCATGCATGAAAAACACAATTTCTGTCATCATAATTGTACAACAGCTCGGACAGGGCTGAAATTACCACCATGAATTAGAAAATTCAAAGACAATCCTATCATATTTTTCATAACAAAAATAAAAGTATGCGACTGATGATGGAGTTGAAAAATCTGACAGCACCCTATCTATTTTCCATGTAGTTTGCCCCAGGCAGGCCCCAGGAGCCAATATTCTGGTTGGCTGCTAGGTAGAAAAAGCTGAGGCACAGGACACTTTACATGAAAAACCCTTGACTATGTAGAAAAGGAATGAGGTTTTTCATCTCCATGATCAGTCGCGTCCTTTTGTTTTTGTTATGAAAAAAAATGATAGGATTGTCTTTGATTTCTCTAATTCACGGTAGTAATTTCAGCCCTGTCAGAGCCGGTTCTCAGTTGTGATGACAGAAACTGTGTTTTTCATGCATGCACTGTATACTGAAATCCATGCACCATACATGAAATCCAAGGTACAGTGCTTGAATGTCTAGCACCCAGGCATGGTGCTAGACGTTTGAGCACCATGCCTGAAAAGGGGCTAGTGTACTAGACTGGCATGGTGTCCATCAGTCTGGGCATTCGGTGAGGGAAAACTCAACTAAAAGGTTCGCCAAATTTTACGTTTTTATGTTTTGAAGTGGTTCCGTAAAGCAAAAACTTGCCGGGAAAAGGTCAGTGCTTCTGTTGAAGGTGGCTAACTTAACTTAACTAAGTAGCTAGAATTGGTAAATGTTGCACTGATTGCAATATATCGTGTCTGTGACGAAATCTGGTTCCGCCACTGTTTACACAGCATTCGTTTGACTATGCCACAGAATGAATCGCGCTCTATGGTATAGCTTGTCGGAGATATTTTGATATATTTCAGGCTGAGCAGCCAAGACGAACAGAACGGAAAGGGCAAAGTGTTGAATTATGAACCAAGTCTAACCTAACCTAACCTTTCAAGAGGTGTATGTATATAACTTGTAAATAGTGTGTGTAAGATGTAGTGATTTTCTACTGTTCGTTACAGATACCGTCCACGAAATCAGAGCCAACCATTTGCGAGAACAATTGTGCATGACTGGTTGGTTGGGTCCTGGTTGGGTCCTGGTTGGGTCTGGGTTGGGACTTGGGTACCCTTCCTGTACTGTACATAGATAGGCTACTTTTCACTGACCAGTTACTGACTACCAAATCGGAACAAAACTACTTTGTATTTTGGCAGGCTTTACTACCTAACCTAACATGGCTGAATAAGAAGAAGAGGACTGTCTACTACTGAGACTGAGTCTGAAGCAGGAAGACAACTGATGAGAAAAAATTTACAGTGAAGAAATAAATATTTTACCGTATCTTCTTCAAGTAGTGTACTGTAGCTTCGTCTTCCGTATATAACCATATCCCAACCATCAACCATTTTTGTCTGGCGTCGTTTTCGTCCGTCGTCATTTCGTCAGCGTGCACGTGCAACTAGTATGCTGTTGGTGTTGCTTTTTGTTCTTTTCTTCATCCGGTTTCCGTTTTGTTAACCAAAAAACTCCAAAAAAAGTCGATGACCGGGCATGTTAAATAATTTTTACCGCAGTTGACTCTGGCGGAAACAGCGAATTGATTTGACCATAAAGAAAGGACTTTCTGAAATGAGAGAGTTTGAAATACTTTTAATTAACTCTTCCCGGTCCCTCCACCACCCCACCCTATGACGGTCGGTACCCCAACGCTCCGTTTCAGAATTAGGAAAATGGAACTGGAAATTATTTTTTTTTTTTGCTAGGCTGACTATGAAAAATTCGAAATGCGAATATTGTACTCGACCGCTCAGTTTTTAGGATCCCAAACGCAAGTGGAGGGATATCCATGACTTCGTAAAAAGTTGTCCGTCCGTCTTTCCGTCCGTCTGTCAGAACGAAAATTCTCGAAAGGAATGAGATGTTTCGATCTAGTTTCGATGAAACTTGGTGTGAGGATTCTTTTGCTCAAGGGACAAGTTGAGTTCGTAGATGGGCTTTGTAGCCATACATTTGGGTCTGGCGTGGGTAGGGTTCAAAATTGAGGGGCGAGCAGCGAGACATGTTGAAGCTGCTTCAACGCGTATAGAAATAAATATTTTATCGCCGCACAAATGGCTCGCCTGGAATCTGGCTAAAACAGGAAAATCTTTTGAAAGTCAAAGTTGTATTTGAAACTGATTCGACGTTCGATTTAGGCGTAATAAGATATGTTGAACCCAAATGAAAATTGTTTTGTCGCTGGATAAATAATTCTCCCGAAAAACAGCCAAAACCAAAAATGTGTTCATTAGATGTTCAATGTAGTGGTGAGGAGAGCTGCCCGGAGTCCGGCTGAAACAGGAAATTTATAGAAGTAGGTTTTAGAGATGGGTTGAAGCAGGAGGTTTTAGCCATTTCGTCACAGTAGATGTAACCGTTACATGATAGCACGTACAGTAGGGGTACACTACACACACTGCTGAATCCACAGTTGTGTTTTTGCAGCTACCGTAGTATCTGGTACCACGGTCAAAAGGCATTTTTGCAGTTATCGTGGTATCTGATATTCAGATATCACGGTCCGACCTCAGTAATTGTTTGTGGTATCCGAAAAATTAATTTCGCTAGTTTCGTTTTTGCAGATACCATGGTATCTGATACCACGGTGTCAGCAGAGGCATCATTACTGGGGGGGAGGGGGGACGCCCCCTCAAAGTTGTCGGTCAGTCGGTAAAAAATAGCCGAGTCGGCACGAAGCACCGAGATTTTTAGTAAAAACAGTCGATTTTTTCTTAAAATTCGTAGAATAAGCCGATTTTTCCTCAACACAGTCGTTTTGTTCACAAATAATAGTCATTTTTGTCCGCAAAACAGTTTGTAAAAATGACCAGCCAGTCGGTAAGTACCTTGTCGCCCCCCCCCCAAACATTTTGGCTAGTAACGCCTCTGGGTGTCAGATACCACGGTATCTACGAAAACGATATTATACCGTGGTATCAGATACCTTTCATCTGCAAAACGCAACTCTTTTTCTGTTTCTAAATTTGAACAGTAAACCAACTAGTTTCCAGTCCTGATCCAGTTGTCTTCAAATATAAAATGTTGGGATCCTATCAAAACTTTCAGCCTTGTCAGCGACTGAGGTGGGTCGTCGTCGTCCAGAAGAAGCAGATGCACAGCAAAACGTGGTAATACGTTGTGAAGACGACGTAAGCCACCTGCCCCTAGCCTAATGGAGCTTCCAGACTTTTCTTTCTTCGGTCTCTAAGAAGCAAGACGGACTAGAAGCAGTCTGGAAGCTCCATTAAGAACATCCCATCTGTGTTAGCCTAAAAGAGGTGAGTTTGTACAAGATTAACAAGAACTCAAGAAGAGTTTACACTCACTTTATAATAGGGTAGCCACTAAAAATTTTTTTTAATCAAACCTGAGCTTTTGAAGATCAGAATGTGATTCTCCTATCTTTTAGCTTTGATTTGAGGCCAAAATCACCTCTCTATCTTGTCTCTAAGCATCTTAAATCTTCTTTAGACTATTAGAGAGCAGTATTTTACATAAAGAAATGCCTATGTTCATCCATTGACTTAAGGGTTTTGTCCATCTAGTGACCAGCTTGGAACTATGTGCTTCAATGAAATTCCATGAAACTGGGTGATTTTGATCTGCTTTTGAGTGCATGGGGAGCCCCAGCAAGTGAGTTAGATGAGAAAATATGAATATGATCATTAAGGTTATAGTCCAATAGACCTATTGCTGCTATAGGCTGCTGACTTTTCCTCCTTAGTATCAACAAATTTTTGTAGGCAAGTTCAGCTCCTTTTTTTTACATCTAAATTTACATTGAATATTAAGAAATAATATTAAATAGCTTGGACATCTTACTGTTAGCCTTATAAAATAGACAATTTTGTCCTGAATGCAATGGTATTTTTAAAATCTTTTTTGGAGATGTTTTAGATAGGTAAAACTGATAAGGAAAATTCACAGCAATTCATGCATTCATTACAAAAAAATCGCTAATTTTTGCCACTAGGTGTTTCAATTCAATTCAATTCAATTATTTTATTTCCGCCATAACTGACGAGTAAAATAAATACATAAATAAATACGTTTTTGTGGCTACCCTATTTATAAGTTTATACAGACACAGTCAGTAGTAGGAGCCAGGTTTGAGGCTGGTTTGAGGAAGGCTATGCTTAGATCTACAACTTCAGTACAGTACAGTATCGTTTTGTGAATTAAGTTTCATGAAAGAGCAGAATGTCTGTCGTTATTGCTAAATTGTACTCTGTTTTTACTGATCATTCAGTTTTGTTTCTTTCTGGTGTTTATCCCATCCTCAGACGAAAAGATATTCGGTCGTTACGTTCTTATTACATTCGGTTCTCGCGTTTTCTACTGTATTTGCCTCTGTGGTATCGGAACCACAACCTTCCTTATTTCAGTTTTTGGGCTTCCAGTTCCAGATATAACCGGAAAGCTAGTTGAGCTTGCTATGCTGATAAACTCCCCCAGACAGTGAAGACTGAGTGAAGGCTCTCCCAGCTCATCATGGGTTTGTCCGCCTCCTTTAATAATCAAATGTTTTTGTTGTGTATTTAGTATTTTAGTCATTTTTGTTGTATTTTTTCTTTTTTTGTTTGTACTCCGCTTTTGTTCATTTAGCGGGTTAAAAAATAAATTAACTAATTAATTATATGGGCCTCTCCTGGGCCTCTCCCGGGCTACGAGAAGAAAAGCTTTCTGGCGTGGAAGGGATGCCCCTCTGCTTTTGTGTTCGAATAGGGAGTAACCCCTGGAGTAACCAGGGAGTAACCATCTCGAACAGCTATCGGACATTACGGACATACACTTGTTCGTTATGCTTTTAGTCGCGAACAGACCAGTCAACCACAAACCCTTGATTTTTTTATACCCTATGCCAAACGCTGGATATGCCCAGCGTTTGGCATAGCCTATGCTTAACCCTGGACACCCTGTGCCAAACGCTGGATAGCTATTGGCACCTTAACGGCTTAACTCTGACTCACTACAGATGAATTCTGATTGGTTGATTTTTTAGCTTCACTCAAATAGTCAAATCATTAATATTTGAGTGGGCCCAGTATCCAGCATTTGGCATAGTGTATTCAGCTTTTGGCATAGATAGGGCATACCAAACGCTAGATATACCCAGCATTTGGCATAGGCTTTCCCAAAATCAGGGATTTGTGGTAGGTAGACTGTAGACTGGAACAGACAAAATACAACTGTCCGAATAGCTTCATGTCGTCAAATACTGTGTCCGAATAAATATTTAGCGCATAATTATTCGAACAAAACTAATGACACGATATATCGCAATCAGTGCAACGTTTACCAATTCTAGCTACTTAGTTACGTTAGCCACCTTCAACAGAAGCACTGACCTTTTCCTGGCAATTTTTAGCTTTACGGAACCACTTCAGAACATTAAAAAAGTAAAATTTTGCAAACCTTTTAGTCGAGTTCTGTTGAATTTTCGATTTTGATGACATTGACTTTGAGATCTTGCTCAGAGAAAGTTATTTACAAGAAGGGAAAGTGTCTGGCTGTCGTTTTCAGAAGATGTTCGATCATAACCCCTTGTGGTGTGTTGTTTTTGATTCAGTCAACCACAAACCCCTGATTTATGGATAGCTGGTAAAAACGTGATTTCAAGATGTAATCACCTTTCTGATACCTCTCATACAGGATTTTTACCAACTGTTACCTTAAATTACCTTAAATCGCATTTTCCAGCGACAAAGGTGCCATGCTCCTGTAGAGTCGCTGGTTGAGTGATGATTTTTTTTTCATCATTGGTTGGTTTGTGGACTGGTTGGTTTTCGTGGTTGGTTGGCTCGATGGTTGCAGAACTAGTTTCTGGTTGATGACTCTGCTGCATCCCATTCGTATTTCCAGGGTTTTGATGACCATTCCTTGTCCAGCTTGGCTTTGAAGGCATCCACTGTTTATGCCTTGACAGTATCCTCGGACAACGAGTTTGCAGAAAAAAACGTCTTCTTACGAAGAAAGAATGGAGGAGGGCTATGTTATTGTGGCAAAGGATGTCGACGATGACAGGTAAGTGCTGATTGTAGAAAACGTAGGCTGTTGGACCATAATCATATTCGGCAACAAGGGGTTAGCAGTTTTGTCTACTTGGTGTACCTACAATTTGTTTTCTGTGCTTTGTAGGTACGAACAATTTGGTACCACGTCTATTACGAGGGCATGGACTCGTAAGTAAGAATCGGTTGCTAGAATCTTTGGTGATGAGGGGTTGCCAACTTTTACTAGTTGGTATACCTTTTATTTTTTGCCAATGTATTTCATGGTAAGAATGATGCGGTACCATGTGTATCACGGGGAGATGAACTTGTAAAGTAAGAGTCAGTTGCTAGAAGGCCTTCGCGAGGGACTTGAAACTTTAAACTTTGATGTGTTTCTAAATATTTCAAGTAAAGAGAATTGATCTACCAACATCATATATTAGATTTTTGAGATCCCATCGACACATTTGGTCTTGTTTTTTTAGTTCGGACTTTAGCGGATAGTGTTTTGATCGAAAGCGGCCCGAATTTGGATTTTAAGCTTTTCTTACGATTATTCGGCTGATAGGTGGCCAAGATATTGCGTGTTTACGTGAAATCGATGGGTATTTTTTGCGACGATGGACTTTTTCCAGAATGTGGCCTATTTAAATGTCCCAATGCCTTTCGTCGCCAGGCCTAGTCCAGGACGTATAATATATGTCAAAGAGAGAAAAGACACTCAGATTTTCAAAAAACCCTGGAACTACTACCATCTTTGGATACTGACCTCAGCAAGTAAAGTCTACAATCCCAATGACTGTATCCTAGAAGAAGAGTTGGTATTCAAATAGTTATTAATGTTGTAATATGAACAGTAAATTGTGTACGGCTAAGTTTAAGGGGTCGAGATTTTGGTTCAGTTTTGCCCAAGGATACATCGGGTCTAAGTTCCTCTGGATGTTCGTAGATGGGCCTTAAAGGACCCCTCTTGCTTATTCTGCTTTTTATAATATATCTAGCTCCCATACAGAAATATAAGCTTCTAAAATCCCCGCCTTTCTCCATTGTTTCGTTTTGTGCCTACGAGATTTTAGCACTTTTTTGGCCTTGCCGAGTTTTGCCCGTCACACAACGAAACGTTTGCCGGGATCATCCACGTCTGCTGACAACTCTTTCACACATAGTAGATCGTTAAGTTTGTATGCAGAGGCTAAAGAGATTTGGGGAGAAGAAATTTATTTTAAAGCGGGTTTAAATAAAGAGGAAATAAAATTAATTATAAATTTAAGGGCAGATAGTCTGCCACTTGGTGAAAGACGTAAATATTTGGGTAGTGTTAGGGAGAAATCTGGTCCTTACTTTTGTCCTATGTGCGGCGAAGGAGATGAGGATATTATTCATTTTGTGTGTGGTTGCGATGAGTTAGAGGATTTAAGGAAGGAAATTTTTAAGGGAGGGATTCATGGGAGGGAGTGGCTGTTGAAAGTTATGCGGTGTAGGACTTTTCTTAGTATAAGAAACCTGGCGAGGTTCCTCAGAGTGGCCAGTCTACACAGGGAAAAGTGTTTGGGTGGGGGTTAGTGTTAAATCGTAGTGTGTCAGTGTTTTTGTATTTATGTGCATTTATTTTTGTTTATTTGTTATGGCCCTTGGGCTTTTAAGACAAATAAATATCATATCATATCATATCATAAGGATCTGAGAAGCTTTTGTTTATTACTTATTTTATTTGCTTAGTTTTCACACTTTTTAACCACGGCGCGTTCAGTTTTCAAATGTTTTGCCCCCAGCCGCCGCGTCGGAGAGCAGGAAGGCTGGACATAGTCGACAGGCGCTAACAAGAAAATCGCTAATTTCAGATGGAAAGTAATGGTATTTTCGAAAATGTTTTTTTCTGATCCATTTCATAGGGAAAATATTATTTCTAGTAAGAGTTGTGCTTTAATGGCACAAGATATGATAAAAAAAAAAAAACCTTTCGGGCCAGCCACCAAACAAAACATAAATGCGCAAGTGCTACCACCATGAAAAATCTTTCACAATGTGTGCCTAGCACATATCTTTACAGTAATAAAATTATTCTTGTTTAAAATCCCCGTAAACTAAATCCTCATCCCCTTTCTCATCTCCACAAGGGGTGGTGAGTGGCTAAGTGGCTACAATGGGCCCCTCGTGCCTATTCTGCCCTTATTTTACTGTCGCAAGCTCCATTATGGAATTATGGAATTATAGGTATCTGAAATCGCCATTTTTCGCACTTCTTTCTTTTTACACTCACTGCTTTTTAGGAATGATCCCGAAATGCTCGTCCACCAGCTTCAGGACTTGGTGCTGAAAAGACAAGTAACAACCGTAGAAGACCTTAAAGAGCTATTAGCTGCTGTCGGAAATGTTGTTGCTAGAGGGCAGGACTGCATGCGCTCTTACCATCGTGATATTGACACGTAAGCAAGCAATTTCTATCCTTAATAGGTGGTAAATGGTTTCTTAAAGCACAATGGGCACTAACTATGCTTTAATTTTTATAATATGCTCCACCCACATATATTTCTGACTTTCCACCAGATAGTGCTTCCAAAATAAGCCGCATTATTGTTATCGCTTAATTCGCTTATCATTGACTCTTGGGCGTGTCGGCGGAGGCGATTTCAGAGCATGGAAATTCAAAAACTCTCGGCCATTTAAGAAAATCAATCGTTTCGTAGAGCTGAATGACGGTAGTGCCATGGTTGCTAAAATAGACCGTCGTTGCAGCTGGCAGATTGCTCTAGTGTTATCTGATGAAACTTTCTGTTGTTTCTAGAACCAAAGAAAAGTTCGTTTTCTTGATGTGAATTTACAACACTGCCAAAAATGTACAAATAATCGAGCTACCTGGAGCTGATTAGAATGTTTACAAGGAATACTTGGTAACTGCGTTAATATCAGTATTTGTAACATATATGTGATTATGATGAGATTATTTATGACCATGTATGACAATCCACCACTATTTTTGTAAAAAGATAAAATGGAAATAAATGAATTATTAATTATTATTAAACTATAACCATTGAATATTAAATGTCTATCTGATGTAAAAAAAAAGTTTTTTTTCCTTTTCATGTCAGTTTATGTCCATTTATGGATATTCAATGGACTTTGTGTTTAAATATACTTTATTTTGTGTCCATTTATTGTTCTTTCAATGGACAATCGTTTTTTTAGTATTGGACTTTATTTTTCCGAAAATCGACTTTCAATTTGCTAAAATCTACTTAAATTTACTGAAATGGACCTAAAATGTGAAATATTTGCCCTAGATGATCCGAGGCGATGCCGGAAATGCTAAGACACGCATTAAGCTAGATACCTTATTTCTATGTCCGATCCTAAGGGGTGATCACATTTTGTGACATCCTTGTCTACTTTCTTGTACCACCTACTCGTAACAAGTGCCATATGGGGTTGTAGCTCTTGTTTTGAACATTGGAACAGAAACAGTAGTGGGTTCAAAAGCATTGTTTTGCCTTTCCTACTAATTGCTTTCTAAGGCCAACACTCCTTGCTGCAAGCAACCATCTTCATTACTAGATGAAAGAGTTTATCTTTCTTTCGTACGCCCCCTTCTGGAATACTGTTGCCTTGTGTGGCACTTTGGAATTACTCGTGAACAGTCCGATTCGCTTTTCGGATACAGTTCATAACCCTCCTTGTAGTTTCTAAATCAATCCCTTAAAGTACCGTATATAGACCTCCCTAATACTTATAATTTGGAAACCCTGTTGAAGCGCCGTGAAATGTTTTCGCCAGTGTTTGGAACTAAAATCTTGAATACACCAGCACTATGTGATATCTTAGCCCCAGATTTTTCAGCGGTAAGAGTAAGGCCTGAGAGAGTGGTAGCCCAGCCATTAGCCAGTACCCAAATTGCAGCCAATCAAACACACAACGACTCGTTTTGTTCCCGCCTACGTTTAACTCGCATCATTAAAGTTTAACTGAAAAAATGACTTATTTGTTTGTCATTTGATTGAATACACTGAATTATTTGGATTCTGCAAAGAGATCTCTTTATTTTCCTCTATCTGCGCTAGTTATGACGTGCAGAACATCTGCGGCCGTCCCCACAGCGTAAATTCTACTATGATGCGGGAAATTTTAATCTCGACACAAACGCGGCTTTTCAGTGGGCAGTGGTGAGATTGGCGAAGACTGCTTAGTGCCAGCACAATTTTTTGTTCTATAAATCTTTCTCGTAAGGCATACAACAAAAATGCAAGCGCATAGAGTACCATAAATCACAAGGAAATTCCACTATTTGAAAATCGATTATTCGTGAATAGCGGAACAACAAAGTGACGCATTTTGAGCGGGTCTTCAAGCCAACTTAAGTAAATAAGTGATGGGTAACTAGATTGTCCAATCCCAGCCCTTTTCGGATAAATTTTAATTGTTTATAGATTTGAATATTTTGTGTTATGTTTGACAGGTCTTCGATATATGATATTTACTGTAGAATTTTCTTTTTTTTATATAATTAGTGTTAATGTGGACGAGAACCACCAAATCGGCTTGACCGTTGTATGGGTTTTGAGAATAAATTGAATTGAATTGAAAACATCATAACTAAGCAAGGTTAGAGCAAGAACAAATAATCAGATAGAACTTATGTCTTTAGTCGCATGCAGCGACTATGAAAACCCCGACGAAACTGAGTGGACCTAGAGTATTTACTACAGCTTTTAGCTGATGTTGATACCTGTTTACTCCTCTTCCGTCTTAACTGTCGGTTATCGCACAAGAAATATTGAAAGAGGCTAGGAGGAGGCGTTCTCCGCGCGCTGACCCGCTCTGGAGCGCGTCCATAGAACCAATCAGCGTCGACTCGTAGATTCCCTCTTTAGCGACCCAACAGCGATTCAGCTATTTGTGATGGAACTCTGGATGACCAAGTCTTTGTGATGACGTAACTCTGTCAAATAAAATTGGGCAATGCAACCTACATTTCTAATTCTAATGATACATTGGAAGCCCGTGGAAGATCGTAGGTGGGTTTATGTTTAGGCCTATGTTTAGGGGGAGTGAGTGGTTTAAAGGCCCCTTCGTGCTTATTCATCCATGTTTTATGATCCCAAGCTCCCTTGAATCATAAGCTTTCTTGTTACTTTAGGCCCTGCGACGACGAGGCCGGTAACAACGACGAAAATAACGATGCGGCCGAGTCGGTGGACGAGCCTGACATTCCAATCATAGACCTTACGGCCTGCAAAGACGAGGCAGTCAAGGACGAAAATAACGATGCGGTCGAGACGGAGAACGAGCCTGATATTCCAGTCATAGAGGTTACGGCCGGTACCAGTAACGATGTACTTGAGGTCTCTGGAAAGGGGTGAGTTTTCGATCGACTTTTTGTCAATGGTCAGCGGGCTTGGAAAAAGGCCGAAACAGCCAAAGCCGTGGATAATTCGTTAAAAGCAGAGCTTATTGAATTTCAGAAAAATCGCTTGCTTGACATTGGAATAACGGCGTAGCTGATCTTGTCCCAAGCTGGCGACGGCCTCTAGCGCTCGACCCGAAAGTAGTGACTTAAGTTTCAAAACCTTTGATTGGTCATGCCACCCACCTAAACTGGCGGTGCTCTCGAATGCTGTAAAAAAACTATCTATATCATCTGCCTCGGTCATTTTCTCAAGTGTTGGCTCTCGTGGTTTACTAACCTAACAGCGATTCAGCTATTTGTAGAGGTAACGAAACGTGATGTTGCGCGAAGCTAGTAACCTCCGCTCGTTTGCGTCGGGAGTCGGCCGTATTTTTTCTCGACTCGGCATGCTTGTATGACCGAGACAGGGAGATAGCAGTTCTATCTCGTTATTTGTTTTTGGTTAGAGGTACTTACTGAGCTTTCGATTTGATAGTAGCCCACTTCCCTCTTCGCCACTGCGTATTTAGAGGAAAAATCGTTAACTCTTTACGACTGCTATTATGATTACTCTGTACATGGCCCCGAGCGGTGTGGACCATGCTTAACAATAGGCTACAAGTAATATTAAACCAAATTAAACTCTTCCTCGTTGATCGGTTGTAGAAAAACATATTCGCGTATTTACATTTAAACATGATACAGATGATAAGATAATAAAAAAGTCTCAACATTTAACTTTTAATCCTCACCTTCAGTGACCTTTTTATCTCTCTCTTCGCCACTGCGCATATCAGGTAGCTGGCGTGCATGGTGGTCACATAGTAGACTTTTTTTCCTTTTGCGCTGGGCCTTTGCCCCAGCTACCCTATGCTTTGCGCATTTGCTATGAACTGGTTTCGCCCGTGCCTCCGAGGGTGAGAATAGTACTATATTCACACCCTCGCATGCACGGGCTGGTAGTATAAGATATGGAGTCAACCTTGACATTCCTGACATTCCCCATCCAGTGCCTCCCTGTATTCCTAGGACCTCAGTCTCCTTCCTTCCAATGACGTAACTCCTTCAAATAAAATTGGCAATGCATCCAGCATTTCAGTGGTACATTAGAAGCCCTGTTCTTAGATGGGATGGGCTTCTAGGCCTATGTTTAGGGGTAGTGACTAGTGAGTGGTTTAAAAGACCCGTCGTGCTAATTCGTCCTTGTCTTATTATCCCAAGCTCCCTTGAATCATAAGCTTCTTGTTCCTTTAGGCCGTGCAAAGACAAGGCAGGTATCAAGGACGAAAATAACGATGCGGTCGAGACGGTGGACGAGCCTGATATTCCAGTCATAGAGGTTACGTCCTGCAAAGACGAGGCAGTCAAGGACGAAAGTAACGATGCGGTCGAGACGGAGGACGAGCCTGATATTCAAGTCATAGAGGTTACGGACTACAAAAACGAGGCACATATCAAGGACGAAAATAACGATGCGGTCAAGACGGTGGACGAGCCTGATATTCCAGTCATAGAGGTTACGGCCGGTACCAGTAAAGATGCACTTGAGGTCTCTGGAAAGGGGTAAGTTTTCGATCGACTTTTTGTCAATGGTCAGGGCTTGGAAAAAGGCTAAAACAGCCAAAAGCCATGGATAATTCGTTAAAAGTGCAGAGTTTTGAATATTGTAAAATAAGTCAGTGTAAGCCGTTGTAAGTGGCATAAGTTTCGTAACTTTTGATTGGTCGTCCCACCCGCCTCAACTGGCGGTGCTATCGAATGCTGTCAAAAACTATCTATATCATCTGCCTCGGTCATTCTCTGAAGTGCTGGCTCTCGTGGTTTACTAAGCCTGTCTAGCAGTTGCTGTTTTTCTGCCGCATGACGTAGTGACGTAACTATATCGATACTGCAAATAGTTTGATTTTTCTGCACATTTTCCATATGCCTGGTACAATAAAAACATTTTGTTTAGATCCATAGTCAAACTATAATCCCAGCCTCCCCATGTCGGGCACTTCCGACCCGCGCCACTAGATGACCCAGCGGTCGGATCGATTCGTGGCTTCATCTTGGGTCTTGGGTGGGGGGGGGGGTTCTAGACGTTGCAAGTGTTAGAATGCTTATGATGCAACTCGTTTAAACTACCCCTCGATATTCTGGCTTTTTATCATCCCATGCTCCATTATGGAGTGAGTTATAATTTCTTTTTTTTAGGCCCAAAGAAGAAGGCAACGGCCACGTCGGCGACGAACGGGAAAATTTTTTCTCAGACGATGACGATGAAGAATATCCACCACTGCTGACTAATTCGTTTGCCAGAACCTATGGGTATGTAGAACTTCAAAATTTGTTTGTACACTATGCATGCCGTTGAACAAAAATTAGACCTACGTTGCACGTTGCCCCGTGAAGTGTTGCAGCAACCTTTGTTTGGCTTCACCGATTGTTTCTTCGCTATCGCCGAAATTGTCAACCCACCGACGTTTTCAAAATGTTGTGTTCCAAGAAGATTTTTGTTCTGGACTGATGACACAATCCGTAATCATACGGATATCAGAACGTCGGATGTAGGGACTAAATTCTTTGCAGCCAGTTGAACTTTATCCTTTTGGAAACTGGAAGGATTTAGTCTAGAAATTTGGTAGGATTCGTAAGATTGGGGGGTTTAGAGTCCGACTACGACTACGACCCAGCTTTCCCATGAGTACGTTTATGTCAGGTGTCGAGTGTCGACGTGGTCGACATATTAATATATGTGGTCGACAACCCAACAGCAATTCAGCTATTTGTGATGGAACTCTGGATGACCAAGTCTTTGTGATGACGTAACTCTGTCAAATAAAATTGGGCAATGCAACCTACATTTCTAATTCTAATGATACATTGGAAGCCCGTGGAAGATCGTAGGTGGGTTTATGTTTAGGCCTATGTTTAGGGGGAGTGAGTGGTTTAAAGGTCCCTTCGTGCTTATTCATCCATGTTTTATGATCCCAAGCTCCCTTGAATCATAAGCTTTCTTGTTACTTTAGGCCCTGCGACGACGAGGCCGGTAACAACGACGAAAATAACGATGCGGCCGAGTCGGTGGACGAGCCTGACATTCCAATCATAGAGCTTACGGCCTGCAAAGACGAGGCAGTCAAGGACGAAAATAACGATGCGGTCGAGACGGAGAACGAGCCTGATATTCCAGTCATAGAGGTTACGGCCGGTACCAGTAACGATGTACTTGAGGTCTCTGGAAAGGGGTGAGTTTTCGATCGACTTTTTGTCAATGGTCAGCGGGCTTGGAAAAAGGCCGAAACAGCCAAAGCCGTGGATAATTCGTTAAAAGCAGAGCTTATTGAATTTCAGAAAAATCGCTTGCTTGACATTGGAATAACGGCGTAGCTGATCTTGTCCCAAGCTGGCGACGGCCTCTAGCGCTCGACCCGAAAGTAGTGACTTAAGTTTCAAAACCTTTGATTGGTCATGCCACCCACCTAAACTGGCGGTGCTCTCGAATGCTGTAAAAAAACTATCTATATCATCTGCCTCGGTCATTTTCTCAAGTGTTGGCTCTCGTGGTTTACTAACCTAACAGCGATTCAGCTATTTGTAGAGGTAACGAAACGTGATGTTGCGCGAAGCTAGTAACCTCCGCTCGTTTGCGTCGGGAGTCGGCCGTATTTTTTCTCGACTCGGCATGCTTGTATGACCGAGACAGGGAGATAGCAGTTCTATCTCGTTATTTGTTTTTGGTTAGAGGTACTTACTGAGCTTTCGATTTGATAGTAGCCCACTTCCCTCTTCGCCACTGCGTATTTAGAGGAAAAATCGTTAACTCTTTACGACTGCTATTATGATTACTCTGTACATGGCCCCGAGCGGTGTGGACCATGCTTAACAATAGGCTACAAGTAATATTAAACCAAATTAAACTCTTCCTCGTTGATCGGTTGTAGAAAAACATATTCGCGTATTTACATTTAAACATGATACAGATGATAAGATAATAAATAAGTCTCAACATTTAACTTTTCATCCTCACCTTCAGTGACCTTTTTATCTCTCTCTTCGCCACTGCGCATATCAGGTAGCTGGCGTGCATGGTGGTCACATAGTAGACTTTTTTTCCTTTTGCGCTGGGCCTTTGCCCCAGCTACCCTATGCTTTGCGCATTCGTTATGAACTGGTTTCGCCCGTGCCTCCGAGGATGAGAATAGTACTATATTCACACCCTCGCATGCACGGGCTGGTAGTATAAGATATGGAGTCAACCTTAACCCCATCCAGTGCCTCCCTGTATTCCTAGGACCTCAGTCTCCTTCCTTCCAATGACGTAACTCCTTCAAATAAAATTGGCAATGCATCCAGCATTTCAGTGGTACATTAGAAGCCCTGTTCTTAGATGGGATGGGCTTCTAGGCCTATGTTTAGGGGTAGTGACTAGTGAGTGGTTTAAAAGACCCGTCGTGCTAATTCGTCCTTGTCTTATTATCCCAAGCTCCCTTGAATCATAAGCTTCTTGTTCCTTTAGGCCGTGCAAAGACAAGGCAGGTATCAAGGACGAAAATAACGATGCGGTCGAGACGGTGGACGAGCCTGATATTCCAGTCATAGAGGTTACGTCCTGCAAAGACGAGGCAGTCAAGGACGAAAGTAACGATGCGGTCGAGACGGAGGACGAGCCTGATATTCAAGTCATAGAGGTTACGGACTACAAAAACGAGGCACATCTCAAGGACGAAAATAACGATGCGGTCAAGACGGTGGACGAGCCTGATATTCCAGTCATAGAGGTTACGGCCGGTACCAGTAAAAATGCACTTGAGGTCTCTGGAAAGGGGTGAGTTTTCGATCGACTTTTTGTCAATGGTCAGGGCTTGGAAAAAGGCTAAAACAGCCAAAAGCCATGGATAATTCGTTAAAAGCGCAGAGTTTTGAATATTGTAAAATAAGTCAGTGTAAGCCGTTGTAAGTGGCATAAGTTTCGTAACTTTTGATTGGTCGTCCCACCCGCCTCAACTGGCGGTGCTATCGAATGCTGTCAAAAACTATCTATATCATCTGCCTCGGTCATTCTCTGAAGTGCTGGCTCTCGTGGTTTACTAAGCCTGTCTAGCAGTTGCTGTTTTTCTGCCGCATGACGTAGTGACGTAACTATATCGATACTGCAACTAGTTTGATTTTTCTGCACATTTTCCATATGCCTGGTACAATAAAAACATTTTGTTTAGATCCATAGTCAAACTATAATCCCAGCCTCCCCATGTCGGGCACTTCCGACCCGCGCCACTAGATGACCCAGCGGTCGGATCGATTCGTGGCTTCATCTTGGGTCTTGGGTGGGGGGGGGGGGTTCTAGACGTTGCAAGTGTTAGAATGCTTATGATGCAACTCGTTTAAACTACCCCTCGATATTCTGGCTTTTTATCATCCCATGCTCCATTATGGAGTGAGTTATAATTTCTTTTCTTTAGGCCCAAAGAAGAAGGCAACGGCCACGTCGACGACGAACGGGAAAATTTTTTCTCAGACGATGACGATGAAGAATATCCACCACTGCTGACTAATTCGTTTGCCAGAACCTATGGGTATGTAGAACTTCAAAATTTGTTTGTACACTATGCATGCCGTTGAACAAAAATTAGACCTACGTTGCACGTTGCCCCGTGAAGTGTTGCGGCAACCTTTGTTTGGCTTCACCGATTGTTTCTTCGCTATCGCCGAAATTGTCAACCCACCGACGTTTTCAAAATGTTGTGTTCCAAGAAGATTTTTGTTCTGGACTGATGACACAATCCGTAATCATACGGATATCAGAACGTCGGATGTAGGGACTAAATTCTTTGCAGCCAGTTGAACTTTATCCTTTTGGAAACTGGAAGGATTTAGTCTAGAAATTTGGTAGGATTCGTAAGATTGGGGGGTTTAGAGTCCGACTACGACTACGACCCAGCTTTCCCATGAGTACGTTTATGTCAGGTGTCGAGTGTCGACGTGGTCGACATATTAATATATGTGGTCGACATATTAATATATTCGGCGCTACGATTTGGATCAATAAAACTATCTATATATCTTGCAAGGCATCGGTATTTTAGTTTTCGGTCATGGCTTACAGTTTTAGTCGGTTAATCTTTCCAGCATAAAGAAGGGACACAAGCACAGAGGTATCACGATTCCCAAAGAGCAAGTTCATTTTTGATTTGACTAGCTATAGAGAAACATGTTGCGTCGTTCGAAGTTTTAATATTTATTTTTTTGCAGAGAAGGAAGATGGTGCAGACAGTGCGATTGTCGGCCATTTCCTTCGTGTTGGATTCAACACGAATTATGGTATGTAAAGCAGAAGGAGGAGGAAGCCAAGACCGAAAAAAAAGAGGTTTTAAGCAAGCTGAAGCACTCGGTGAGAGTGATGACAGAGGAATTACAGATGCGAGAAAGGGCGTGTTTCAGCGTCGAGGAAATCCGGGATAAGCTCACCTTGGACGCTACCAATTTAAGAAAGACGATAGAAGAGACGAGGGCCAAAATGAAGACCATAGAGGATATACCTACGGACGAGTTCAAGGTAAGCAGAGCCATCCTACTAACCTAACTCATTCTGTAACCAATGTTTATTTTCCCGCAAGTTTCCTAAACCAGCTAACGAAGCCTTACTAATCTTAGTTCTTTGCACTTGCCGGGATTCACTATTTTCAATGAGGATTATGCTCCTCACGGGTGTTCGAGTATGATGGCGATGCTGTTGATGCATTAAACCGTTTATCTAAATTTTGTCGATGTTTTACAGAAGTCAATGAGCCTGGGAAAGGGCTTATAACAGCTAAAGCCGTGGATAGTTTGTTTAAACCAGAGCCTAGTTCCACAGTATTTAAATAGTTTTGAATATTTGAACACAGGCAGTAAATAGTGCGATGTGTGCTTTAATATTCCTGGTTCCCTCCTCCAACTACCCCCAACAATCCTGGGGGGAACCAGGTGTCCGGGGAGAAAAATTGACTTTTAGAAATTCCAAAACCTACTTGAAGGGATAACAGGGCTTTAACCCGGGGGGGGGGGTAGGGGGTTTACCTTAGCCTTTGATCTATGTCTTTTTTTTGCTCTTTGATCCGACCCGAGGAAAACATCCTCCCCCAGAAATAAATTCTGAAGCTAGCTAACATATCAAGAATGTCCCCCGAGTCTATATTGAGAGTAAGAAAAATTCTCGTTACGACCATTGCAGTTTCCGAGAATTCGACTTTTGAGTTAGTAGAAAAAAAGCAAAAGGTTTGTGTGCCGCGACTAGGAATCGAACCCAGGCCGTCTGGTCGGGGAGGTCGTTTGTCTGTAGTCTACACGTAACAAGACCAAAGGTTCCGATGGGATCCCAAAATTTCAATATTTGATAGGTTTTGTCTTCGCCAGATCCAGTCTTCGCCAGGCCAAACAGCTAATCATTAAGAAATCCAAGCTCAGATATGGATTCAGCATGTGCGTTTACCTCTATAAGCCGATCGAAACGATCCTAGCTTACTTCTGTGAATTTTGCGGTTTTGGCGAAATTCAAGAACTACTTGTCCGGCGAAAAACTAAAGCTCAAAAACGGATTCAGCGTATCTCCTTACCCCTATATCCAACATCTAATCAACTTCAAATACAACTTTAACTTCTAACAAATTTTCCGGTTTCAGCCGGATTCCGGACGAACTATATTTCCGGCTAAAGAGTGATTGTCATATACGGATTCTCCATCTCCTCTTACCCCTAAATCTATCGTCTAATCAACTTCAAATGAAACTTTTACTTTTAACAAATTTTCCGGTTTTGGCCGGATTCCAGGCGAACTACTTGTCCGGCGATAAATGGGTTTTCGTATTCTCGTTCAGCATGCCTTCTTACCCCTACATCGAACATCTAATCAACTTCAGATAAAACTTTAACTTCTAACAAACTTTTCATATTCGTGTTCAGCATGGTTTCTTACCCCAAAATCAAACATCTAATCAACTTCAAATAAGACTTTTACTTTTAACAAACTTTCCGGTTTCGGCCGGATTCCGGGCGAACTACTTGTCCGGCGCGAAAATGGTTTTCATATTCGTGTTCAGCATGTCTCCTTACCCCATAATCGACTATCACATTAGCTGTTTAAAAATATTTTGCTTGTCCCTTAATTTGAACCCCCTCCCCTAAATGTAGGGGTACAGGGCCCATCTACGAACTCGACCTTACTCTTGACCCAAAGAACGCTCACACCAAGTTTCATCAAAATATCTCATTCCCTTAGAGAGTTATCGTGCTCACAGACGGACGGACGGACGGACAGACAGACAACTTTTGCGATGTCATAGGTATCCGTCACTAACGTTTCGGGATCCCAAAAAGGCGAACTTTTACAGTACATAATTACAGTGCATAAGGGCAAGGGCCTGCCAGCTAGCTTTGAGAACCCTAAGGAGGGGGTTCGAGACGGTTCGAGATAACAAAGAAGGGGGCCTGTCGACAATAAGACCCTGTATATTTATCTAAGCCCCCCCCCCTCCCCGGGCGATTCGATGGCCGAAAGTTGCGTAGTCAAGTTTACTGTTCCTTTAATGTTCGGTTATGGATATCAGAGATGAGGGAGCGTGACGTGTTGAATCTATACATGAAAATCATAAGGGCGAAAATTCTCGTAAAAGCCAATGATATAGTCGATTTAGGATGAAGGAGAGACATGCCAAGTCCAAATATGAAAATTGTTTTTTCGTCGGACAGGTAGTTCACTGGGAATTAGGCCAAAACCTGGAATTTGGCAGAATAAAGTAAGGCCGAAGTTTTGATCAATGTCGTCAAGTCGAAGCTATACATTAGGAAAAAAACATGCTGAATCCATATTTGAACTTGGTATTGTCATGTGCAAAGGAAGTATTGGGACTAATTTTCAGAAATGGACTGGAAATAAAGGAGATTATTTAAAAAAAATTGACATCTTTTATGTCCAACGTATGGATATCCAATTGATTTTTTGTACTTTCTTAACTGATAAACACCGCAAAACAGCGTTTGAGACAGATTCCACATGCTCGTGACATTTTTAAATTTTCTCGAAATGGCGAAAAAGCCCCTGCATTGCTCGCAGTGGCGAAAAAGTGACTGAATTGCTAGCCTCGAAAATGCGAAAACGCGCTAAAATTGGTGTCAGAATTTCGAAAGTGCGCTCGAAACTGCGAAAACGCGCCAGAATTGATCACAAAATGGCGAAAATGCGCTCGAAATGGCGAAAACGCGCTTGAATTACGAATTGGACAACCCGAAAAAAGTCCAAAAGTCCGGAAAATGGTGTTAAAATGGTCCCCTGAAAACGGGTCGGCTGAAAACAAGTCCGTCGTGGCCGAGAAGATGTCTATTGTCTGCGGATTCGCGTTAAAAATGAGGGGCAATGTCCCTTGGACGTTGGAAACGGGGACCGAAAAAAGTCCATTCCTGGAAAAAGGTCCTTTGAAATGCTATTAAAATGGACTTAAAAATAGGTTTATCCGAGAGACGGTTTGGGGACCTCGGGGACTTATTTTGGGCCCCGGTTGCCGGGTCCGGACTTTTTTTTAACGCTGAAAACGTGCTCCTGGCGCCATCTCATCGGAAGAAAAAAGGCAATTAATCTCCACATAATGAATGAATGAATGATGATTTTTATCTTTAAATGTATAAGAATAGCTTTGAATATGTCAATTCAAATAAGGACACTTCTAGCACGATCAATCAACTCGACAGGTCAGTATTAAAATGTCGGCGTTTAAATAAAAGCAATGCACTGGTATTGTTGTTTTCTTGGCTCTTCTCGAGAGCTAAGCACGGTGAACGATAAAGCCTGAAAATATTTTGGCCCAAACAAGTGAAGAGCAAACAGTCCCTTACGAAATATTCACGTATTTATTCATTTGCAGGGCATACTGAAGCTCGCAAAAGAAGCGAAATATATTGGACTTGAGCATAATCGACTCTTGCAAGAGACGGACCGTGTCGGGGCCATATGTCTAGCAGTTGTGTCAAGCAATGCTCGGATTGTGCTTGACAAAGTACCAGATGTCGAGCTGGAGATCCCGTTGGAGATTACCCTCCGAGGCCACATATCTGAGGCGTACCGGAACCTTCTGACGTTGGCAGTAATTGAGGAATTGATGGCGGACACCCTTCGAGGTATCCCGAAAACAGACAAGGAGAAGCTGTATGACATCAAAGGCAAATTTTTGTCACGACAACAATCCGACACAGCAGAGGCAACCGCTGTTGCGAGCTCTAATGAGCCTGGGCCATCTAAGACGAGACAGGACGAGCCCGAACAGATAGCGCCGTTGGTCCCCACTTCAACGCAAAACCCTTGGTGTGCAGCTGGGCCATCTGCGCCGCTGGGCCCCACTTCAACGCAAAACCCTTGGTGTGCAGCTGGGCCATCTGCGCCGCTGGTCCCCACTTCAACGCAAAGCTCTTGGTGTGCAGCTGGGCCATCTGCGCCGCTGGTCCCCACTTCAACGCAAGACTCGTGGTGTGTAGCTGGGCCGTCTGACACGACGGGACACGAGCGCGAGCAGATATCGTCGTGGGCCGGCGTCGGGAGAGGTTATCGCGCATCCATGCAATCGTGGGACGCAGGATTCCAGGCGGTCGGACACGAAGCGATCCGCCGACAGCGAACGACGAACGACACGTTTTCCCAGAAGACGAGACACGGCCAACGGCCGATTGGCGAGACGAGGCCACAGGGGAAATGGGATCGGCCATGGCTAGAAGAACCAAGACGATTTCACACGAAAAGAGTATTCTTGGAATTCTCAAATAACGGCCAAGTTTTGGGCAAGACGACGGTTCTGTTGGACGAGATAGCAGCACCGAAGATGTGTCAGCACTTTATAAAAATGTGTACATGGCAAACGATTCGCGGCAAAAAAGTTCTGTGTAAAGCGACGGACATAACATGTGAAAACGGCAAGTCTTGCAATCAGTTCATTCCAGACCTCTCTCCCCTTCCTCATAGTGTCGGTGCAATCAGATTTGTATGTCTTCAGTGGAAAGATGACGTGAAGAAAGTCGGCGACGATTTCGCAATATGGACTGCCGAGCCCCGCAAGGGCTTCAGAAAATACCCCCATACGACGACATTCGGCAGGGTCGAGAATCTCGATTTATTACGGCGAATTCAAAGACTGAATTCTCGTCTAAGTGACGTAAGGATTAGCGACTGCGGTTTGGCTTAGTGCTGTGTAAAACGACGAACATAAAATGTGAAAACGGCAAGCGAATAACGGCCAAGTTTTGGGCAAGACGACGCTTATGTTTTACGAGATAGCAGCACCGAAGATGTGTCAGCACTTTATAAAAATGTGTACATGGCAAACGATTCGCGGCAAAAAAGTGCTGTGTAAAGCGACGGACATAACATGTGAAAACGGCAAGTCTTGCAGTCAGTTCATTCCAGACCTCTCTCCCCTTCCTCATAGTGTCGGGGCAATCAGATTTATATGTCTTCAGTGGAAAGATGACGTGAAGAAAGTCGGCGACGATTTCGCAATATGGACTGCCGAGCCCCGCAAGGGCTTCAGAAAATACCCCCATACGACGACATTCGGCAGTGTCGAGAATCTCGATTTATTACGGCGAATTCAAGGACTGAATTCTCGTCTAAGTGACGTAAGGATTAGCGACTGCGGTTTGGCTTAGTGCTGTGTAAAACGACGAACATAAAATGTGAAAACGGCAAGCGAATAACGGCCAAGTTTTGGGCAAGACGACGCTTATGTTTTACGAGATAGCAGCACCGATGAAAATATCCCGTAGGTAGACGATGCGGATATTAATACGACGGCTTAGCTGCCTTCGTTAGGGGTGGTAACGTGATGCAATGGGTAACGGGGTTGGCATTTTGCTTGGCATTTTGTTGCCCATTTTGGACGACAGTTAGTGAGTTTTTTTTTTTTTCCCAGAAGAACAAAGACGATTTCCCACGAAAAGAGTATTCTTGGAATTCTCGTATAACGGCCAAGTTTGAGGGAGGACGACGGTTTTGTCTTACGAGATATGAGCACCGATTATGTATAGCCACTTCACACGGACGGGGGAAACTCGTATTAGCAGTTATCGCCATTCGTAATTCTGAATTGTACCGGTTGTGATGATACTTATTCTTGCCCATGTGATATAACAGTATTTTATCTCATTTAAGTGGTATTTTGACTATACCGGTTTTGCGGTAATAATTATTCCTTCACATCAATGGCGCTCACAACTTGGTAGATGTTAGACAGTAGAGGTGTGCTTATGTGAAGAGTTACTTTGATGTGAACAGTACAGTTTTGGGCTAAATGGTAGAATGAAGATCCAAAATACTACACAGACACAGCAAGTGTAGGTGTATGAAAATGACCAAGTCCACTGCCAACAGACGTTCACATAAGCATACCTCTACTGAATATGAACGTATAATTTTTTTATTTGTATTCGAGCGTGCTAGATTTTAGGCCTTGATGGCGAATTCGTACCTGGGTCGTTCGTAACCTGCCCAGTCCAAATCAGTTTCCAAATAAAAGCTATATCCGGTGGTTTATCTTCGTAGCCAAACTTTCAGGCAACTATGGTCAGTCGCGTTATTTTGAGGAATCTCTTCATATTCTGATTAGCAACAGAAGGGGCTAGCCCAATGAACAGAAAGACCATCACTGCGCCACTATAATATAGTGGTGCAGTGATTGTCTGCGTGATGGTCACGTGTTGAATAACTAGTCCGATTACCACAGTTCAGACATTCATTCCTATCCGTGGTACTATTTAAAACAAAAGAAAATGGCATTTACGAGCACCAACGGAAAGACAGTTTGCTGCCATATGCAGCGTTTAAGGTAGAGGAAAACTTGATCAGAATCTGGTCTTGGTGACAAGATTACGTTTACATGCAGAGGGAAACAAGACCAAAGTTTTCGATGGGATCCCAAAATTGTAATATTTGATCGAGACAACTAGGTCCTGTCTTCGCCGGATCCAGTATTCGCCAGACTAATCATCTGAGAAAACCAAGTTTAGATATACCGCTATAAGACATACCTATTTTGACGATACTGATCGAAACTTCCTGCTTTACTTCAGACCAGAACGACTTGTTCAGCAAAAAAAAAAGATAGTTCAGAAACGTATCTCCTTATCCGTATAAAGAACATCCAATCAACTTCAAATAAAACTTTAACTTGTAAAAAAAATCGGTTTCAACCGGATTCCGGACGAACTATAGTCCGGCTAAAAAATTATTGTCATAAACAGATTCAGCGTCTCTTCTTAACCTTAAATCTGCCATCTAATCAGCTTCAAATAAAAATTTTGCTTTTAACAAATTTTCCGGTTTTGGTCGGATTCCGGGCGAACTACTAGTCCGGCGAGAAAATGGTTTTCACCATCGTGTTCAGCCTGTCTTCTTACCCCTAAACCGAAAATCTAACCAACGTCAAATAAAACATTTGCTTTTAAGAAATTTTCCCGTTTTGGCCGGATTCCGGGCTAACTACTTGTCCGGCGAGAAAATGGTTTTCACCGTCATGTTCAAGGACCCCTCTTGCTTATTCTGCTTTTAATAATATACCTAGCTCCCTCGTGGAATTCTAAGCTTCTTAAATCCCCACCTTTCTCTGTTATTTCGTTTTGTTCCTACGAACGTTTAGCGCTTTTTTGGCCGTGCCGAGTTTTGCCCGTCGCACAACACAAAGTTTGCCGGTATCTTTAATGTCCGCTGACAACTCATTCAAATATAAGGATATGAGAATCTTCTGTTTTTCACTTCTTTTATTTGGTTAGTTTTCCAATTTTTTAACCACGGTGCGTTCAGTTTTCAAACGTTTTGCGCCGAGCCGCCGCGTCGCAGTGCAGGAAGGATGGACACAGTCGACAAGCGCTAAAGAGAAAATCGCTAATTTCAAGTGGAAAGTAATGGTATTTCCGAAAAACGTTTTTGCTCATCCATTTCATGGGGAAAAGATCATTTCAAGTAAGAGTTGTGCTTTCAGCATGTCTATCTTACCTCATAATCGACTATCACGTTAGCTGTTCCAAAACTTTTTGTTTGCCCCTTAATTTAAACCCCCTCCCCGCTACAGAGCCCATCTACGAACTCGACCTTACTCTTGACCCAAAAAATCCTCACACCAAGTTTCATCAAAATATCTCATTCCCTTCGAGAGTTAACGTGCTCACAGACGGACGGACAGACGGACAACTTTTGTGATGTCATAGGTATCAGTCACTAACGTTTTCGGATCCCAAAAATAGTTCTTCAAACCGCCGCCGACGCGATTCCTTTCAAGGCGACCGGAATTTCTTCGACTCAACGGGATTTCTTGTCCGTGTAAACGCTGTAATAAGTGGCAAGACGGTTAAACTCCTCAACCAACGTTTTTTTTTTAATCAATAAAATTACGACGTCGGCATTAGCTTGGTGATATCAAATAGGGTTTGGACTGACTGATGGGATCTCGAAAACTTGTGGTGGTAAAGTTGGCAGCGGTACACCCTTCGAAAGACGAGGATTCAACACAACGTTAACTGCATACTTGTTTATTAAATGCTAAACAAAAACAATTGGCACATTCGATACCGTAACAGGACCACAGAATAGCATACGTGGAGCCGTCTGAAAATATTCAGTTTTTACAAAAGAATGGTCCGTTTCGCCGCAACAGGAATACAAACTAGCCTACGCGTTGACGACCCCCGTCTGAACAACATTCAGTTTTCACAATAGCATGGTCCGTTTTTCTCCACTTCGAAGACGTCTTGATGTGAAGTTTAGTTTCTGAAAAAAAAAATTCACATTTCCGACAAGCTACCGGTAAGGAGTGCGTAAAAGAGCGTGTTCCACCCCTCTACCAATAGTAACTATTAGTTACTATTTCCGTTCCAGCGTCACGAAAAGTTACTACCCTGACCGTTCCAACCTTCTCAAAATAGTAACTATTTGCTTACCACGCCCCGGAGCGTAGTAACAACTCATCTCTGCAACGTGATTAGTCTGATCAGCCCGCGGCCTGATATCTGACCAAAAAAATAAAAAGTGTTCCAGCCTAGCGTAGTAACTACGGTAAGTAGGGTGGAACACGCTGAAAGATCGACGTTTATAAATACTAGGATGTGTTTTTTTGTGTTTCGAGGCGATAAGGCCGAAGTCTTGACTGATGGCGTCCAACTATTGTTATAAGAGTGGAGCACGCTCTAAATGTGAAAGCGAGAAAACGCCTCCAAACTGTTTGTTCCAGAATTTCGCCCCTGCCGGGTTTAGCCATCAATAATCCGATGCTATAACAGTAAATGGGAGCATAATGCGCATGGAAGAGATGAATCGTGGGACGTGCAAATATTAGTGAGGTATCGTTAGCGGACTTCTAATGTAACATTTCAAATGTACGGAATGAGTTGGATTGGCAGGTGGTCAAGTCAAGAGGTGGTCATAACGAAGAATTACTTATCACGTCTTTTGCTTGTCTTCTGTCGTCACAACATGTGGCGCAGCACAGCGAGTCATGTACGCCTGCAAAGAGTTTTTCCTCCGATATGCGCAGCTGCGGAGAGGGAAATAGGCCGGCATCAACTCGAAATCTCTGCAAGTACCTACAGCCCTGCTCTAACTTGGCTATCAACTTGTCAAATAGCCTACCGTTAAAATGACAGTAGGAATTTTCGCTCCAAGTTTTTCGTCTTTAACCTCTACTGGTACGTCAGGCTCGTCGGAGATTACCGGTGCGTCGTTGTGGTTGTCGTTTCTTGCTTTGATTCTGCATGACCTAAAGGAAACAAAATAGGTTATAATTCCATGACTTCCCTTCCGATACCCCCCCCCCCCCCCCCCCCCCCCCCCCCCCTTGGCCGTATCTAGTCCGGACGCCAAATAACAAATCGAGGTATACTCATGTCACTCAATACTCATGTCAAAAAGTTTCCGCACCCACCCTCCCTCCATCTATACCCAGTCTTGGCCGCATGTGGTTCGGACGCAAGTTTTGCTTGTCTAGGTCATCACTTCTTATCACCCATAAAGTTTCACACGAATCCGAGCAGCCGTCCGCAACTCATTGAAGTAATTGATTTCCGGATTTCCCTACCTTCAACTCCCCCAAAGATGGTTGGATCCAGAAACAAAAGCTTTACTAGGGTATTGATTCGGATCATTTAATCAATACTGAGTATTCGGGGTCTTTCCAAATATCAAGTTTCATTAAGATCCGATCACCCGTTCAAAGCTATGAATACCTCAATATTCCGGATTATGCCTTCCTCCACTCCCTCCACGATGCTCGGATCGAAGAAGTGACTATTTCCAAATGACGGACAAGAAACTGCGATCGCTGTATGGTACTTGAACGAAGGGAAAGTCCCATAAAAAAACACTCACCAATCCCAGACATACGCCTGTAAGACCCAACTACGACCATCCACACGAAATCTGACCCGATGGATCCTTGGACAACGCTGAACAAAAATCTCAACAGCCTTGCACACACCGGTCTAGATCGGTTTTACGCATCATTAACACAATGCGATAATACTAGTTGGAAGCATATTGCGCATGGAAGATAGTGAGTCGTGATAACTGCCGAAATGGAGTTTAATTTCTGACATGGATTTAAAATAACGGCCTTTTTTCAAAATCCAATTAACAATGGACTTTGTGCTTAAATGGACTTTCTTTCATGTTCAATTTCGTTTTTGAAGTACTGGACTTAATTTGCCTGAATGGACTTTAATTTTGCTGAAACTTTATGCACGCTTTGGCTACTTTAGGAGCATCGCATCGAGATTATAACTTGGATTGCTCCGAAGTACAATTTAAGATAATTCAAGGTCTAATACGATAATACTTGTCAGGAGCATAATCCACATGGAAGACAGTGAAATCGTGGCGACTACAGACATTATTGACGGATCGTTAGCAGGCTTCTTATGTAACATTTTAAATTTGCCAAAGGCATTATTGCCACAATGGGTTCTATAAAGTTATCGTTCTAACTGACGGATCAGTCACCAATATTTTGGGACCATGACTCATTACTAACCTCAAGACATCTGGATCCGTCTGAACATTAGCATCTTTCGACATTGCAAGCTCTGTATGGTGCCAATATTTGTGTCCGACGTGTTTCGTGCACAAAATCCTGGAAAAAGAAGCAAGTTAGGAAAAAACTTTCCGCCAACATTACTACCTACATGGCTAGGGATTAATTACCCAGAATAAGAATAAACATCAACACCTTTAAAGGGCATCTCAAAATACTTGGAGTTTCCGCTCGAAGGTTCACGATCATAATACCACGGAAGGAGAACAGACCTAGAAAGCGCAATAAGATAGGATTAAACGTTTGAATTGTAGAAGCTTGTAGCCCCCTTTTCGGACACATCGCAATACTCTCAACCAATCCGTGTATCAGACTTGATCCACGCACGCGACACCACATAAGGAAAGGTTCAGTCCTTGCAGGTTCCTTCCGTCTGCACGCTTCGCTACAGAAGGGCTAGCAATCTTCCCCCGACAACGGAACACAACACAACATTACCATTCCGTGTTTCGCAACTTAGGGAATACAAACAAACAGCTTATTCATTTTCTGTCGGAAACAACGAAAGCATAGTGTAGGCCCAAGGATGAGCTTCCATCGGCAAGAGAAAAGTAAGTTCACGCATGCAAGTTCTCTGAATGGCTAGTGTCCACCACTCCACCAGTACACTAGCCGGGATGCTGAAACCGCTTTTAAATTTTTCATTTGCAGTGCAACAGCATAACACAACAAGAGAGTTGTTATAAAAAAAAAATTACAACCTCAATCTGACGCAGAAGCGGATTTTACTCGGCATTGGAGTAAAACGTTTAAAATGCCGGACAAACTTTATTCGGATAAGATTTTAACTGGCCTATTAAGGATAGGAAGTGTTTTCTTACGTGTCAATATCACGATGAGCAGGGTGTATGAGGTCGTGCCCCCTAGCCACAATGATACCGAAAGTCGCCATGACTGCTTCCAGATGCTCCACAGTTGTAATTGGACCGTCTTTTAGCGCTTCCAACAAATCTTCTTCCAGGAGACCTCCAGATTGCTGAAGATGTCTCCAGCGTATGACCAGCGTATCTGGTTTAGGGGGATTCACCAGCATTGGGCAGAATACACTGTTCCTGCACTTGGAGTTGCAAAGATGTGTCTTTAGGTTTTCACCAGGGCCCACGAAGAAGCAACAACGTCTGCAGATTATCTCTACGTTGTCTCTTCTCTCCACGTCTGTTGCTCGTTCGTCGTCGTCTATCTCTACGTTTTCTATTCTCTCCACGTCTGTTGCTCGTTCGTCGTCGTCTATCTCTACGTTGTCTATTCTCTCCACGTCTGTTGCTCGTTCGTCGTCGTCGTCGGAAGAGATCGTGACAACACTAACGACCATATTTTTGACATACTGTCGTCCTACTGTTGCTTGTCCTGTGGCGTCGGAGGAAGGGCTCGTGGCATCACTATCGGTTTCTTCTTCGGAGGCCGTGAAAGATGGTGAATTCATAGGTTGCCCTTTGCCTCGTCGTTGGTTGGCTACACGTGAGTTGACATGTCCGTCGTGAGTACTTCGTCGTTCATCGGGTAAGATGCGCGGGAAGGCGCCGCTATACCCAATTGTATGCAAGTCCGAAAAGTCACTGAGACAACAAAACAAACTGTCTTGAACAGAGTGGCCATGCCCTTTTCGTCCGGGGCTTCTGCCTCGTCGATTTTTGGTTGGGCTTTTGCCTCGTCGTTTGTTGGTTACTTCATCATCTCTGAGAAAACACGATTCCTTGACCGGGCTAAACTTGGACAACTGTTCTAACAAATCGCGTCTCTGGTCCAAGCTTCCCTGGGTGGACAACCCTTCATCCTCCGGAGAATCGAGAAAACGCGATTTCTTGACTGGGCAAACTTCTTCGTCAGAATGCTCGTGACTAGAGCCCTGGCGTTTTCGTAACATTCTGTCCAGGTGATCGGATGCATGATACTTAACCTCGTGGGCTAGAGTGTCTCGTATATATCGTCTATATGAAGCTCCCTCTTCGGAAGAATCACCCCGGTAACGAATCATGAAAGGTCTGTCGGTACAACCGTCTTTAGTAGAGTGGCCCTTCTTCGTGGGACCGGGGCTCTTTTGTTTGGGTTTGGGTTCGTTTGGTTTTACATGGTTGTCAAAGTCATCTATATCTCTTTTAGGCGTCTTGCTTCGTCGCGTGTTAGGAAAAGATAAAGGTGGCTTCGGCGAGGCTATTCTCGACAATACAGATGGCTGTCCAAATTCTCCAGTACCACGGTAACGAATCATGAAAGGCGTGTCCGTAGAACCGTCTTTAGTAGAGAGGCCCTTCTTCATGGGGCAGTGGCTCTTTTTTTTGGATTTGGATTCGTTTGGTTTCACATGGTTATCTAAGTCGTCTATTTCTCTTTTGGGCGTCTTGCTTCGTCGTTTGTTAGGCTTCGGCGAGGCGCTTGTCGACAATACAGATGGCTGTCCAGATTTTCCAGTATCGGAGAATTCTTCCTCTTCGGAAGAATCTCCCCGGTAACGAATCATGAAAGGTCTGTCGGTAGAACCGTCTTTAGTAGAGTGGCCCTTCTTCATGGGGCCGGGGCTCTTTTGTTTGGGTTGGGGTTCGTTTGGTTTCACATGGTTGTCAAAGTCGTCTACATCTCTTTTAGGCGTCTTGCTTCGTCGTTTGTTAGGAAAAGATAAAGGTGGCTTCGGCGAGGCGCTTGTCGACAATACAGTACCACGGTATCGAATCATTACAGGCGTGTCCGTAGAACCGTCTTTAGTAGAGAGGCCCTTCTTCATGGGGCCTCTCTTTTGTTTGAATTTGGGTTCGTTTGGTTTTACATGGTCGTCAATTTCTCTTTTGGGCGTCTTGCTACGTCGTTTGATAGGCTTCGGCGAGGCGCTTGTCGACAATACAGATGGCTGTCCAGATTCTCCATTATCGGAGGAATCTTTGGCGGGGCTCGACCGAAAGGCCTGGAAAAATCTCCTGTACTCGAAATTCTTAAATTAAATTCCATTCACAACGGGTTTTAGCTATTACTCGGTACCAGCTGGTTCTGAAATCGCTCCCGAGAACGAGGCTTTGACATTTGCAATGGATACTGGTGCAAGTTTTGGGTCCAACTAGTCTTGGACCCGACTTTTGAGGGCACTAGCCTATAATATTCTGGGTTCAATCAGTTTCGAACCAAGCCCGATAGATAACAGAATATCCAGTCCGTGCTGTCTTGAAAACCGAAAGTGAATTTAGGTAAAGTTCAAATGTTGAACTGATTTCAACTTGGGTCCGAGACTAGCTGGTACCCGAAAGTGGCACCAAAATCAATTGCGAACGGCAGAAACCTGGCAAAGCTTCGGTCTCGTGAGCGATTTTCACAACCAGCTGGTACTGAATATTAGCTAAAACCCGTTGTGAATGGACCTTTAAGTGGATGACGGTGAAAACGCAGCTTGCCCTGTTTTTTTCGTTAAAAGAAAAACTTCGATTCCGGTCGAAGGGCTTATCAGTCAAAAAGTAAAAAAATGGATTTAGAATGTGTTCATGAATACATGTAGGCTACATTGAATCTCTAAGCGACGTCGTATACAAAATTTCAGTTCTACCAAATTTTGGCCGGATTCCGGAAGAACTACTTGTCCAGCAAGAGTGGAATTTGGCATCAAGCAAGTGGTTTGGCATTGGGTATCCACTGTTGATATACCCTAGATATACCCAGCGATTGACATATGGTATCCAAAAATCAGTCATCAGTTTGTGGTTGATTGTCACTAATGTTTTGGCATCCGAAAAACAATGCAGTTTACCTTCATTCTCTTGAGTTTGCACGGCGTGGCTTCCACCTTCATGAAATACCCAGAGAAATTAAAAGTGCTGCAGCTTCCACTAAAAAATCTCTCTTCGCCCAGCCCTCTGTATGGTTTATTCCTAAAAAAAAAAAAAAATGTAGGAATTTCCCCATTTCTTCCATAAAATCACATGATAAGCTAAGGTTAAGTTTCCACTTTTATCTCTGTGCATAACTGACTGTGGTATCTAAAAAGTCATATCACCTCCATCATCATCAACAATAGAGCCTAGATTTTGTCAAATTGGTTGGAAACACGTCTGGCATGCAGTAGGCTATGTATACAAGTTTTATTTATTTATTTTCATTAAACTAAGGACCAACTAGGGCCACTTAAAAACATACAAAAAAAACAACAACAACATATTAAACAGTAACAAAGTAAATTTTGGTGATGACTTTGAAGCAATTGTCGTTTTTCCAGAGCAACATGGTTGACCGTAGTGTCAGATATCATTGTAGTGATTGCAAAACTAATTTCAGACCCAGTTACTGTAAAGTGCAAGTAGCCTAGAAGTGGCCTAATCAAGCATAATAGTTGCGTTTTTGCTTGCCTTGGACTTTGACCTTAGCAGTTGGCCGTTTTCCTTATAAGGCGTTTTTTCAGTCCTTAGCCCTTAGACTTTGGCTTTGGGGTTTGTAACACAAAAACGCCTTATAAGCAACTCCCAAGTAGCTTTGACAAAAAATTGTTAGAAAAATTGCAGAATCAGGTTCAATCTGTGATTTTGGTCAAGCTTTAGTCACTGACCCATGTTTGAAACAAATTAAAATTGCATTCAACCCTTTTTTCCAGGGGGTCTGGCATTTGAAACGGTCCAACTTTTGTGGGCTCTCCTGTACAACATAGAACACAAAATCAAAAGTGCTTACATCTCACAGTAAAGAGTTTATTTGTGTACTTCAGTACTTCCAAAAACTTCTCTTCTTCCATTCCTTCCGCCATTTCCAGTTCCAATTTCAAATGCAAAAAACTACAGGTTTACAATGGAGCTATTCGATTTTCTATCTGACTAGTACCTACAGGCCAAGGCCAGAGGAAAAAGGCAAAGAGGAGCCCGTTGACCCTTGGCCGCTAGCTTTGGACTTTTTCCTTTGACCGTTGTAGCAAAAATACCTTATTACAAAACGGCTAAAGCCGAAGAAGTGTGAAAACGCCTTATGAGCAAAACGGCGTTCCGCAGGCATGGTCCAAGGCAAGCAAAAACGCAACTAATGACTAAGAAAGATTTCATGAGGTACAAGAGAGGTCCAACCAAGCACCTAACCTCATACAAAATTTCAAATTTCCAGAGAAATCTTTCTTTAGTGACATCTATGTGGCTTGAAAAGGAAAAAAAAATGGCAAATATAGTCACAGATTGGTCAAAGCTGGGTCAAAGTGATGAAAAAGATAGTTACTAAAGTTCAATATTCTGAATCCGTAAAATATTGTGACTGGTTGGTTTTTTAGCTTCACTCAAATCATCAATATTTCATTGGGCCCCAGTATCCAGCATTTGGCATAGTGTATCCAGCGTTTGGCATAGGGTATACCAAACGCTAGATATACAGGAGGGGTATCCAACCTCAGACAAGATTTCAAATTTCCAGTGAAGTCTTTCCTTCAGAATAATCCATCTGGCTTAAAAAGGAACCAACAAATATGACAAACATACCAGTCTGAAGCTAACTGAATGGCTTACATATTAGACAAATAAATATTGCTTCAATTTTTCTAGTTCAACATATTTTTCTTTTCAAACAAGATCACTTGGTCCTAATCTCACCTCGATCCGTTCAAAAATCACGAATAAGGAAGAGTTGACAAAGTCAATAGGCAGAAAACAGGATTTTAAAACGTTACAAAATGGATCAAAAAAGGCACAGAATTTGAATATTTTTGGACATGTGACAATGAAAAAGTCATATTTTGCCTCTTGACTGTCAGGACAGCTTGTACATTTCATTTCAACAATTTCGCGGTAAAAATCGAGGTAGTGTAAAAACGAGGTTGGATACCCCTCCTGTACCAGTGCTTCCACTCCAGAATTTTAAAAATCCGTAGACGGAGTTCAAAAATCAGGAGAAACTACAAGATTCGGGAATCGAAAAATGCAGGAGATTTATAAGGAGATGTTTTAGAAATCAGAAGTTTCGAAGGAGATTTTTCTTAGGAAGAGATTTGTATTTATAGTTTATTTGTCAAAGAGGGGAATATTTAAAGTATAGCTGTAGAGTGATCGGCCACCAAAGGAAAGGAAGCCTATTGAGAAAGGGCTCCTCAAAACAAAGGGCACCTCTAAACCCAGCCTCTTGAAGCCCATTTCCGAAGGCAAGGTAGCCTACCCCTACTACAGAATCTTCCGCCAAGGAGTCAAGCTTAAGGTTGCTCATTTGAAAAGTATAGCCAGTATAGGAATGCTCGGCAAAAATAAAATAAATTTGTGTGCCGATCAAAAACGCATAAATTCGGTGATGAGTTCAAGCCTCCAGGTCAGGCTTGACAACACAACAGAACAGAATGATCAAGAATATATAGCCGTTCGAAGAAAATCCGGAGAAAATTGAGTAGAATAGCGAAAAATCAGTAGATCAGGAGACTCACAAATAAAAAAGTAGGAGCCCCCAAAAAACAGTAGATCTCCTGATAAATCAGGAGAAGTGGAAGCACTGAGTTGAGATATACCCAGCGTTTGGCATAATAGACTTTCAAAAATCAAAAAATCAGGGATTTGTGGTAGACTGGACTGTTCACATTTCAGTAACTTCCTTCCTTCAAATAACTGGCACTTGTTCAAATAAGCATACCTCTACTGTACTTAATCAAACGTCTTCTTCATGGTCAATCGTCTTTTGATTTCTCCTTTTCTTTATTCCTCCTGCCGGCCCGGTGGAGACAAAACTTGGGCCAATTATCGCCGGCCCAGCCCCAGCCACGCAGCTCCATGCCGCTGGGCGATATTCCATATCGCATATCGATAACGGGTACCGAAACATCGATACGATTGTCGAAACATGTGTGGTAAAAATTGATCGCAATATCGATAACGGGTACCGAAACATCGATAACGATATCGAAACATTTGTGGTATAAATCGATATCGATATTTCGATACCCTTCTTCTTCTTCTTTATCTTCTTTATTCCAAAAAACATTTGAACCAGCTTCAGCGTTGCCAAGTGTACTTTTTGCCTCTGGGTGACAACGTGACACTTTTTCTCTGAAACCAGTCTGAAACTGACACCTTTTTTTACGAATAACTCGACTTTTTAGGTCAGAAAAGTACTTTTTCAAGGTTCAGGGTTTTATTTGTTGTACTTACTTTGATTTGGTACACTAAATAGTTTATGCAGAGGAAAACACAAGAACAAAAAATTATTTGTCAAAAAGCACCTTTTTCTCAGCAATTGTGGCGCTTTTGAGTCGAGGTCTTGGCAACTCTGACCAAATCGAACTGAATAATTTGAAAAGTACTCATTGTGCCTTAGAAGAAGGAGTTATTTGAATTCAATTGATGGATGTTACTTGTGCTGATTGTGGGCACCAGTTTCCAAGCAAGAGACTCTTGGTGAATCACTTGGACCATTGCGGATTTACTGTAAAGAAAGAAGAGGAGGAAGCTGCAGGTGAAACTACTTACTACTTACTTACTTAGTTAGCTACTTACTTATTAGGGTAGCCACAAAAACACCTCGTGGCAAAAATTGGCGATTTTTTTGTAATGAATGCATGAATTGCTGTGAATTTTCCTTATCAGTTTTACCTATCTAAAACATCTCCAAAAAATATTTTAAAAATACCATTTGGCATTATTAGGCATTGGCATTGCATTCAGGACAAAATTGTCTATTTTATAAGGCTAACAGTAAGATGTCCTAGCTATTTAATATTATTTCTTAATATTTAATGCTGATTCAATGTAAATTTAGATTTAAAAAAAAGTAGCTGAACTTGCCTACAAAAATTTGTTGATACTAAGGAGGAAAAGTCAGCAGCCTATAGCAGCAATAGGTCTATTGGACTATAACCTTGATGATCATATTCATATTTTCTCATCTAACTCACTAGCTGGGGCTCCCCATGCACTAAAAATAGTTGCATTTTTTGCTGTCATCCAGTTAACCGCCCTACAAGATTTCCCACTATAAGTCGTTTTCTTCCTTCGCCCTTTGGTTAAACGAGCTAAGTTTTTATAAGCTGTTTTGTGCTCTGTTCGCCGATTGGTTAACCGACCTGTGGACTGAGGCGGGAGCTCCATCCAACAGACCTACGGCTACACTCTTGGCAAGGCGTGAAATTCAAAATTCTCATTGGAGAGTTGTAGCCAAGTAGGTAAGAAGGGCAGCTGAAAAACCTATACAGGTATTTTGAATCTTTAGTCTACCATTTAGCCCAAAACTGCAGTGTTCACATTAAAGTAACTGTTCACATAAGCATACCTCTACTGGCTCTACTGTAGGTTAACCGACCTACAGAGAAAAGCAAGGGCGATAATGATTATAACACTGTGATTATAACACAATGATTATAATGATTATAAATGGAGCCGGATGTCCGGCAGTGTGATGTGATTGACGAGTTATGAATAAATAAAAACAAAGCCGTATTTTGTGACTCAGAACCAATGCACCTAAGCTGAGTTTCACAATGCTTGAAGAATTGAATGACATTTCTAATTTCCGAGTCCCGGAATTTTTTTTCTCACATCTTTTTCCGTTTTTCTTCAAGTTTCTACTCCAATCCACCACTTTTCGATCCTGGTTATACAATGTATTTTATCTTCTAGGAGGGATCTTGAAAGAAAATGAGCTGAATCAACTAATCTTGGACTGCAAAGGCAGTTTAAAGTTTGAAGATGATTTTCAGGAGCATGATGGTTGGAAAAGGGAACCAGATATTGAGAGTGACCCTGTCAAAGACATCTCAGTTGAAGATACTACCTATACACGGTATACTACCTATACCGTGTGACTTCTGTGATAAAAAGTTTGGTAATACGTATGGGAAGACATCGCACCTGAGAGTACACACACCAGATATTGAGTGTGACCCTGTCAAAGACATTTCAGTTGAAGATACTACCTATAAATGTAATGAATGTGGTTGCACTTTCTTGAAGTCATCACATCTGTTAGCTCATTTAGAGACACACAGTCCTGAGAAGTTCTACAGATGTCTTGAATGTGATGGCTTGTTTACTTACTTCTGGAGCCTGAACTACCACCTGGCCTGGGCTCATTCCAATAACAGACCTTTGAGTTGCTTGGAATGCGGTGACAAGTGTTGTTCAATCCAAGCCCTAGAAAGCATTGTAAATGCTGACCAGGTCATCCACTGCACCATCTGTCCAAAGAGCGCATTGAAGAAAACCCACATAGAACTATTGACGCTGGAACTTTACAGGGCGTTTAACCCCAAGGGACATGCTTGTGTCTTCTGTGACAGAAATTTTACTCGGGTGGATCGAATGGAAAAACATTTGACGACCCACACAGGCGAAAACCCTTATTGCTGCCAAGTGTGCAATAAAAAGTTCCCCACCAACGGCGGCAAGACGATTCACATGAGAGTTCATACAGGAGAAAAGCCGTACTCGTGTGACTTCTGTGATAAAAAGTTTGCAGCGTGCGGTAACAAAAAAAGGCATCTGCGAGTACACACAAGAGAAAAACCTTACTCCTGCCAAGTCTGCTATAAAAAGTTTGCCGATAGTAGCACCCTCAAGAGGCACATGAGTGTTCATACAGGAGAAAAGCCATACTCGTGTGACCTCTGTGATAAAAAGTTTGCTAGATTGGGCAACAAGAAGAGCCACATGTACGTTCATACGGGAGAAAAAAAAAATTTGTGACCATACAAAGTTTGCTACGAACAGGGATACTGACTGTGCAGCTGAGAGAAATAGAGAGTACTTTTAGTCAAGTTTTGGTTTAGATTTTTTTTTTAATATATTCGGAAGTCAGACATTTTAAAGTTTGGCCGATTATCTAAGGCTCGTGACGTCAGACGTTAATTCCATAGGGCGATTCTGGTGCTCTGGAAAGCTCCGCGAGCTTATGCTCCCGGCTGTTTTTGCTACTTGGGCTAAAACTCGCTTCGCTTTCCAGAGCTGGTATCGCGCTCCGCCAGTTTCCGCCAGCACTTGGAAAGCGAATCCACTTCGCGAGTGGAAATATTTCGGCAAGCCAGCGAGAAGTTGTAAAGGTGCAACTGAGGGGTCTTGCTCTCGGCGGATTCTCGTTTTGCTTTTCAGAAAGCGAACCCAAGAGATCGTCAGAATTGCCCTTATATTGCCATTACTAACGGAACTGGTTCTGCCATCGATATCGATATCATTATCAGACACAATATCGATATTAGATGAGACAACAATTTTGTGTGTGTTGTATTTTTGAAACCCTTGTGCCAGCACGGAGTGGACGTGATTTTATCTATGGGGCTTGGTTCGAAACTAGCCAATCAGAATATTTCCCAAAATAATCTGATTGGCTAGTACCCTCAAAAGTTGAACTGATTTCGACTTGGGTCCGAAACTAGCTGGTACCCGGAACTGGCAAATAAACTTCCTGTATAGAACTGATGAAGGTGCGAAAACCCCAGAACGTACGCATAAAGATTAATGCCCACAGAACGCGATTTTATTCAGCCAGAGACGCGACTCGGATAAAGTTCGGCTTGAAGCTGAAACGGCGGTGCGCGAATCTTCCGTCTGACGGCGCGTGTTTTTTTCGACTCCGATGCCGAATTCGCGATATGTGGTCATCTCTTCCCCAAAATAATCTGATTGGCTAGTACCCCCAAAAGATGAACTGATTTCGACGTGGGTCCGAGACTAGCTGGTACCCGTAAAGGTGCAAGTGAGGCGCAACGACTTTTTGCTTGTTCTTGTTCTCGGCGGATTCTCGTTTTGCTTTTCGGAAAGCGAACCCAAGAGATCGCCCTTATTTTTCCATTACTAACGGAACTCGCTGCGCTCGGGCGATATCAGCCTATCACGCCACCCGCGGGCCAAATTTTTCCGCTATCACCCGAAGAAAAGCAAGGGCGATAATGATTATAACACTAGTACAATTGCTAGATGCAACTGGAGCCGGATGTCCGGCGGTGTGATGTGATATACGAGTTATGAATAAATAAAAAAGAAGCCTTATTTTGCGACTCAGAAACGACTCAGAAACGATCCCGGAATTTTTTTTCTCACATCTTTTTCCGTTTTTCTTCAAGTTTCTACTCCACTCCACCACTTTTTGATCCTGGTTATACAATGTATTTTTATCTTCTAGGAGGGATCTTGAAAGAAAATGAGCTGAATCAACTAATCTTGGACTGCAAAGGCAGTTTAAAGTTTGAAGATGATTTTCAGGAGCATGATGGTTGGAAAAGGGAACCAGATATTGAGAGTGACCCTGTCAAAGACATCTCAGTTGAAGATACTACCTATAAATGTAATGAATGGGGTTGCACTTTCTTGAAGTCATCACATCTGTTAGCTCATTTAGAGACACACAGTCCTGAGAAGTTCTACAGATGTCTTGAATGTGATGGCTTGTTCACTTACTTCTGGAGCCTGAACTACCACCTGGCCTGGGCTCACTCCAATAACAGACCTTTGAGTTGCTTGGAGTGCGGTGACAAGTGTTGTTCAATCCAAGCCCTAGAATGCAGTGTAAATGCTGACCAGGTCATCCACTGCACCATCTGTCCAAAGAGCGCATTGAAGAAAACCCACATAGAACTATTGACGCTGGAACTTTACAGGGCGTTTAACCCCAAGGGACATGCTTGTGTCTTCTGTGACAGAAATTTTACTCGGGTGGATCGAATGGAAAAACATTTGACGACCCACACAGGCGAAAACCCTTATTGCTGCCAAGCATGTAATAAAAAGTTCCCCACTATCGGCGGCAAGACGATTCACATGAGAGTTCATACAGGAGAAAACCCATACTCGTGCGACTTCTGTGATAAAAAGTTCGCTAACAAGCATGAAAAGACAAAGCACGTGAGAGTACACACAAGAGAAAAACCTTACTCCTGCCAAGTCTGTTATAGAAAGTTCGCCGCGACTAGTAACCTGACGAAACACATGAGAGTACACACAAGAGAAAAACCTTACTCCTGCCAAGTCTGTTATAAAAAGTTCGCCCAGAGCAGCACCCTGAAGAGGCACATGAGTGTTCATACAGGAGAAAAGCCATACTCGTGTGACCTCTGTGATAAAAAGTTTGCTGATAAGTATGGGAAGACATCGCACCTGAGAGTACACACAGGAGAAAAACCTTACTCCTGCCAAGTCTGTTATAGAAAGTTCACCGCGACTAGTAACCTGACGAAACACATGAGAGTTCATACAGGAGAAAAGCCATACTCGTGTGACCGCTGTGAAAAAAAGTCCACATCGAGCAGCAGTATGAGAGTTCACATGAGAGTTCATACAGGAGAAAACCCATACTCGTGCGACTTCTGTGATAAAAAGTGCACTAACAAGCATGAAAAGACAAAGCACGTGAGAGTACACACAAGAGAAAAACCTTACTCCTGCCAAGTCTGTTATAGAAAGTTCGCCGCGACTAGTAACCTGACGAAACACATGAGAGTTCATACAGGAGAAAAGCCATACTCCTGTGACCTCTGTGATAAAAAGTTCGCCAAGAGCAGCAACCTGACGGATCACATGAGAGTTCATACAGGAAAAAAGCCATACTCGTGTGACCTCTGTGATAAAAAGTTCGCCGCGACTAGTAACCTGACGAAACACATGAGAGTTCATAGAGGATAAAAGCCATACTCTTGTGACCTCTGTGAAAAAAAAGTTCACATCGAGCAGCAGTATGAGAGTTCACATGAGATTTCATACAGGAGAAAAACCTAACTCGTGTGACCTCTGTGATAAAAAGTTTGCTATATTGGGCAACAAGAGGAGCCACATGAACGTTCATACAGGAGAAAAAAAAAATTTTGTGACCATACAAAGTTTGCTACGAACAGGGATACTGACTGTGCAGCTGAGAGAAATAGAGAGTACTTTTAGTCAAGTTTTGGTTTAGATTTTTATTTTAATATATTCGGAAGTCAGACATTTTAAACTTTGGCCGATTATCTAAGGCTCGTAACGTCAGACGTGAATTCCTTAGGGCGATTCTGGTGCTCTGGAAAGCTCCGCGAGCTTATGCGCCAGGCTGTTTTTGCTACTTGGGCTAAAACTCGCTTCGCTTTCCAGAGCTGGTATCGCGCTCCGCCAGTTTCCGCCAGCACTTGGAAAGCGAATCCACTTCGCGAGTGGAAATATTTCGGCAAGCCAGCGAGAAGTTGTAAAGGTGCAACTGAGGGGTCTTGCTCTCGGCGGATTCTCGTTTTGCTTTTCAGAAAGCGAACCCAAGAGATCGTCAGAATTGCCCTTATATTGCCATTACTAACGGAACTGGTTCTGCCATCGATATCGATATAATTATCAGACACAATATCGATATTAGATGATACAACAATTTTGTGTTTGTTGTATTTTTGAAACCCTTGTGCCAGCACGGAGTGGACGTGATTTTATCTATGGGGCTTGGTTCGAAACTAGCCAATCAGAATATTTCCCAGAATAATCTGATTGGCTAGTACCCTCAAAAGTTCGGCTTGAAGCTGAAACGGCGGTGCGCGAATCTTGCGTCTGACGGCGCGTGTTTTTTTTTCGATTCCGATGCCGAATTCGCGATCTGTGGTCATCTCTTCCCCAAAATAATGTGATTGGCTAGTACCCCCAAAAGTTGAACTGATTTCGACTTGGTAAAGGTGCAAGTGAGGCGCAACGACTTTTTGCTTGTTCTTGTTCTCGGCGGATTCTCGTTTTGCTTTTCGGAAAGCGAACCCAAGAGATCGCCCTTATTTTTCCATTACTAACGGAACTCGCTGCGCTCGGGCGATATCAGCCTATCATGCCACCCACGGGCCAAATTTTTCCGCTATCACCCGAAGTTTTCTTCGGGCCGAAGAAAAGCAAGGGCGATAATGATTATTCATGTAATAAATTCATCATCATAATGATTATAACACTAGTACACTTGCTAGATGCAACTGGAGCCGGATGTCCGGCGGTGTGATGTGATATACGAGTTATGAATAAATAAAAACGAAGCCTTATTTTGCGACTCAGAAACGATGCACCTAAGCCGAGTTTTACAATGTTTGAACAATGCTTGGAGAACTGAAGGACATTTCCAATTTCCGAATCCCGGAACATCCAAGTCGGTAAAACTTTATTCACGCTCTCTACACTCTGTACTAGCTCTTGGAAGAGGTGCTATAAACCGGTTTGTCGAGTGGTTGTCGTATTCGGACTCTTGGGGTGCGAGGGATTTGCGTGCGGGGAATCCCCGCTTTGGCGGAGTTCGTAATCCAATCGTAATGCCCACAGAAAATGCGATTGTATTGAACCCGAGACGTGACTGGGATAAAGTTCGGCTTGAAGCCGAAACGGCGGTGCGCGAATCTTGCGTCTGACGACGCGTGTTTTTTTCGCTTGCGATGCCGAATCCGCGATCTGCGGTCATCTAGCTTAAGCGCACACAATAGAGATCGATGACTGTTTAATTTCTTGACTTCGGCACAGCTCGACAGACACCGTGTACAAAAAAGACCGGAAAACAAAGAACAGATAAAGCTATCGATTGGCTGACCCATACCGTCCATTGACTGATGCTTCGCTAGACCTGAAATAAAAGTTAAGAATAAAAGAAAATATCGTATAAGAAATGTGTACAAAACAGTGCCTACTGCCTAGCGAGTCACTAGATGCAACTGGAGGCGGGTGCGACTCAGGCAGGGCCGTATCCAGGAATTTTTTTCGGGGGGGGGGGTTTGCTCGTGGAATTTATTTCGGGGGGGGGGGGGGGTTTGTCCACGGGTCGGACCCAAAAGTACAGAAAATACATAGATCAGGGGTTAAAACCTACAAAAAACTATTAGTTTTGTGGGTTTCGGGGGGGGTTGAACCCCCTAGCCCCCCCCCCCTGGATACGGCCTTGGACTCAGGGCTAACACTAAAAATGCCCACGACTCAAAATGCCCACGAAAAATGCCAACAACTCAAAATGCCCACGACTCAAAATGCCCACAACTCAAAATGCCCACGACTTAAAATGCCCACGACCCAAAATGCCCACGATTGGATAATTTGAGGTTTTCAGTCCGTAATTGGGCGTGATTGAGCAATGGGAGGAGTAGACTGAGTATCAGAATCACGATGATCGTATGTTGAACTAGTCTAATCCCAATTATAATATGATAGCCTACTGGTAAAATATATAATAAAAACATGTGTATTGACTTGGGGTTAGGTGCCGCAAAGCGCTGTGTTTTCTCGAGGAAGCCTCTGACCAGGGTTGCCACCACGGTCAGTTGCGAGAGTGCTACAATTGCCCGAATTTCCGTGCTACACAGAGATTTTCGGTGCTACAGTCGAAATTTTTTTTGCGCGTGTCGCGGCTGTCGCCGCGACACGCACACGATCCGTATTTAAGTGTATTTAGATTATTTTTATGTCAATTTTTTGTCTGTTTTAATGTAAAAGAACAAAAAATGTATCCTGAGCTAATCCGACTTTAATCCGCTAAGAGCGCTGAATGGGAAAATCCCAAATCTTCGCGCTGAACAACGATAATCGGTGCTACCGTCGGAATTTTTTGGCGCGTGTCACGCGCTCGGCCCGTATTTAAGTGTATTTAGATTATTGTCGTGCATAAAAATGTTAAAAATTTTGGTTTAAAAAGAAATCCATTTTTATAATTTCCGAAGGAAGATCCAAATGCGATAGCAAGGGTTAGCCGCGGTTTTGCTTGCTACTCATTTCTCTTTTTTTTTTTGCTCGTGTGAGGAGTTTGCAGCGGACAAAAGCTCTGTTTTCGTGATGCATTTCCCTACAGAGACTATGGAACTTGAACTACTTTGTTTTGCCGAGACGAAACTTGAAGTTTCTATAAACAAAACAACTATAAACTCACAATGCCCACAATTCAGATGTGGAACACCCGAAATCGAAATCGTCCGAAATGCTGGCGGCTTAAAAATGCCGACAGTTTCCAAATGCCGACAGTTCAAAATGGTCACGGGGAAGGCTAATATCGTCTTGGTTCAAAATGCCGACGGCTGAAAATGTCCACAGGGGAGGCCAACATCATCCTGGGAATGTGGACTACGGGATTACAAGGGGTAGGATTAATAACGGTAAAGGTTTTGAATGGAATTATTTTATTGCTTCTTGAAGAACGATCCAAAAAGACCAGCAAGTTAAAGCTCTTAAAGAAAAGTTCCAAGGGGGTTCCTAATCAGGGGCGTAATTTCGTCAAAATCCTGGGGGGGGGCAAAGTTGGAGCCGATTTTCCCAAATCAAGTGAAAATGAGCAGTTTTAGTTCAAGAAGAAAAACGTAATAAAAACAAAGAAACACAGAGATATTTTACTAATCGACCAAGGCGAAAACGACACAGGAAGCGATAAAATTAGGTCAAACGCCTCAAGGACCGAACGGGCAAACATCAAGCTGGGGGGGGGCAAACTGGGGTCTGGGGGGGGCAGTTGCCCCCCCCTGCCCTATAGCAAATTACGCCCCTGTTCCTAATCAGGCAGAGGCTTCCTCGAGAAAGCACAGCGCTTTTGCAGCAACTAAGCACGAGCCAATACACATGTTTCTTGTAAGTATTTTACCAGAATTATATTATAATTGAGGTTATACCAGTTCAACATACGATCATCGTCATTCTGATACTCCGTCTATTATGCTCTTCCCGTTGCTCACTCACCCCTAATTAAAGTTTAACGTTCTGAACACCACAAATAATTACAGTGCATAAGGGGCAAGGGCCTGCCAGCTAGCTTTGGGAACACTAAGGACGGGGTTCGAGACGGTTCGAGATAACAAAGAAAGGGGGGCCTGTCGACAATAAGACCCTGTATATTTATGTAAGCCTCCCGGGCGATTCGATGGCCGAAAGTTGCGTAGTCAAGTTTACTGTTCCTTTAAGTGAATAAGTGATGGGTAACTATAGATTATCCTGTCCCAGTCCTTTTCGGTTAAACTTTAATAATAAATAACTTAACTGAAACACGAAATTACGATTTCAAGGTAGAGAAGTTGCAGACTTTGAGCCTATCGAAATTTGACATGGGAAACTCAAGATAAGTTTAATAAAATGGACAGAACTACCCAATTAGCAAAGGGGATTCACCTTAGTCGGGAATACCACCTGTCCAAGGGAACCCTTCTACTCAAATGACATCTGGTGGCAAAGTGAATTCTTCGGTATCGAGGCTTTCTCGTCGGTAGGTGGAAGCACCTCAAAATGCTGGTAATTTTCAACAAGAAAAGAAGAAATCTTTAAAAGTGTAAGGCATGTGTTAAATATAAGTACGGTGTTGAATATGCTTGGGCCGATTATCGACGAAGGAGTAGGGTGGGGGAAGGTGGTAGAGCTGGTCCCTGGCCCTGGACTGGTCTTTTAATTTAAATATTTAATTTAGCCCTTGACCCTTGGCCCTTAGGCTTAAGACACTTAAGACTTAAGTCTTGTTTGAGTGGTTTGAGGCAGGTTTGAGGTCTCTAAGACTCTATACCAGTCTATTATACTGTACTGGAATTTGCCATAAAATTTTTCCCAACTGCTTCAGTCTAGTACAGGAGGGGTATCCAACCCAACCTCGAACTTATATTACCTCGGTCTCGGACTTTTCCTGAAGTCTGAGTACTCCGAGTGAACAGTGAAGAGACTACAACAACTAGGCTACAAGCAAACTTCTGTACAGTCCTAAATTTTCTTTAGGTCATTCAGGGTGTCTTTCTCGACAGTTAAGACCTTGTTAGGACCAGTTAGGACTGCACTGTCACTGATATTTCCTCTTAACCTTTTTAGGCCAAGTTAGGGTAGCCACAAAAACACCTAGTGGCGAAAATTGGCGATTTTTTTGTAATGACTGCATGAATTGCAGTGAATTTTCCTTATCAGTTTTACCCATCTAAAACACCTCCAAAAAATATTTTAAAAATACCATTGCATTCAGGACAAAATTGTCTATTTTATAAGGCTAACAGTAAGATTTCCTAGCTATTTAATATTATTTCTTAATATTCAATGTAAATTTAGATGTAATAAAAAGTAGCTGAACTTGCCTACAAAAATTTGTTGATACTAGGAGGAAAAGTCAGCAGCCTATAGCAGCAATGGCCTATTGGACTATAACCTTGATGATCATATTCATATTTTCTCATCTACCTCACTTGCTGGGGCTCCCCATGCACTCAAAACCAGCTCAAAATCACCCAGTTTCATAGAATTTCATTGAAGCACATAGTTCCAAGCTGGTCACTAGATGGACAAAACCCTAAAGTCAATGGATGAACATAGGCATTTCCGTATGTAAAAAACTGTTTTCTAAAGAAGATTTAAGATGCTTAGAGACAAGATAAAGAGGTGATTTTGGCCTCAAATCAAAGCTAAAAGATAGGAGAATCACATTCTGATCTTCAAAAGCTCAGGTTTGATTAAAAAAAAAATTTAGTGGCTACCCTAGCCAAGTTCGAGGTTATAAAAATTCGAGGTTGGATTGGGATACCCCTCCTGTACACTAGCCCTGCACTATCCCCTTTTCCGGCACGGTGCTCAAATGTCTAGCACCATGCTTGGGACACTTGGGTGCTAGACATTCAAGCACTGTACCTTCGATTTCATGTATGGTGCCACATGGTGCGTGGATTTCAGTATACAGTGCATATATGAAAAACACAGTTTATATCATCACACACTGAGCCCCAGCTCTGACAGACCCTGGACAGACCTGCAATTACTACCATGAATGAGAGAAATCAAAGACAATCCTTATCATATTTTTCATAACAAAAGCAACATGGCTCGGCTGATTACAGACGTGAAAAACCTCATTTCCCTTTCTGCATATTCAAGGGTTTTGCATGCAAAGTGTCCTGCGCCTCAGCTTTTTGTACCTAGCAGCCAACCAGAATATTGGCTCTTGGGCCACTCTACATGGGAAATAGATAGGGTTCTGTAAGTTTTTTCATCTCCATCATCAGTCGAGCCCTTTTGTGTTTGTTGTGAAAAATATGTAAAGGATTGTCTTTGGTTTCTCTAAGAGCCCGTTACACCCTACGGCCGCGGGGAGATCTGACCAATCACATTACAGAGATGCGTAGTTACTACGCTCCCAAGCGTGGCAAGCAAACAGTTACTATTAGTTACTATTTTGAGAAGGTTGGAACGGTCAGCGTAGTAACTTTTCGTAAGGCTGGAACAGAAAGAGTAACTAATAGTTACTATTGGTAGAAGGGTGGAACACACTCTAATTCATGGTAGTAGTAATTTCAGCCCTGTCCGAGCCAGTGCTCAGTTGTGTGCACTTTATACTGAAATCCATGCACCAAACATGAAATCCAAGGTACAGTGCTTGAAAGTCTAGCACCCAGGCATGGTGCTAGACATTTGAGCACTGTGCCTGAAAAGGGGCTAGTTCAATTCAATATAATCTCAAAAACATATAACGGACAAGCCGATTGGTTGCTTTTACGTCAAAACATAACGTCACAAAAATAGTGACGGAGCCACACATATCCATTGGACCTTATCGCTCCGAAGTGCGAATTAAGGTAATTAAGGTAACACATATCTACAATTTTTTGAGATATATACCAACATCAAATGGTCTATAACAAAATAAAATACAATTAAAAAAATATAAATGATATAAAAATTCAACGTTCAAATGCGCTCCGAGTTAAATAAACGAACATAAGAGGGGACGAAACTCTGAGCATACCTTGCTCGCAAATCCACTACTGGCTCTAAACGAGGCACAGGCTCGGCAGCTTGACGAGGAAGACGAATTGGGGAGGGGACAAAATCAGCGGGGAGAATATCGAGGTGAGATGGGTTTTGGATTATAGATTTACCGAAATTCATACAAAGTAAGGGTATCTAATTTAAATTGATTTAGGTGATGAATGTATGGGACTTTCCGAGCCTTAGATGTAACAAAACTAGACTGAACTGCTCACACTTATTTCAACCCCCCTTCCTCTCCACCTCACTCCACCTGTTTAACACAGTTTTTTTTTCACCTGTGTAGGGGATTTCCCCTGTGCACCTGTGGAGTGGAAATCTCCAAAATATCTCCAAAAATTTGTACAAATTAAACACAGTGAAAATTAAAGGGTTCACAAAAGATGGAACAAATCTTTTACTGTACCTTTCTTGTGTGCAGTTTATTGGTGTGAATTTGGGAACTTTCTCGGATTTCGGGTGGGTCTGCTTCTGGGAGGATCATGAGTGGGCGGAAGAGATCACAGAACCTCAAAACCGTGTGGTTTGTTCTTTTTCTTGTTTGTTGTTTTACTTTTCTTTTGTTTTTCTAGTTTCATCTTTTGACTGTGTGATGGGTTACAGATAAAATTCATTCTGAAGTTTAATGATGCCAAGCGATTGGCTGTCACCCACATATCCTAGTTTCTGAGCAAGCTTAACTGAAGACCCGACTACAGTCAACTATAGGAGTACTTAAGAGTTTTTTCAAACACACTAGATGTGTCACTCAGCTTGCCTTACTAATGCTGTGATTTTCTGCAAAAATCAGTATCAACAGAAGTTGCTTCTGCTCGAGTTTACCTTACAGAAGAGCTACAAGCCTTGTCGGCTCCTAGATACTTCTTTAGCCCCTGTCTATTTTTTCAGTGTTGAGCCCGCTCTTAGTGCAATGTTAAAAGGACAAGCAACAATCTTAGCCACATCTCCTCTATTCAGCAAAAACTGTAATCCTCCTTGGTTCTAACAAAACCTGTACAAATATCAACGTTTGCCTTAGTAGCCTAAGTAACTTAGTAAAAAACCAATAAGGATTTTCCACTTATTTGTGTACTTTTCTCTAGGAACAAATTCTGTCCAATGGACACGAGGGTCAAGAAAGTGCTGGAAGACATGTACCAGCCATGTTCTGTTGGGCTGGTAAGGAATGTGCTGCCCAAAAAGACTTTGGAAAAACTTCCCCGGAGCCATCCCTTATGGTTGAATGGTTGGCTAATTTATAATGACCAAACCCTGGGAAATGTGGTGCCAGGAGTACTAGATGAGGCTGAGTTAAGCAGTTGTGGTAGTCACATTTCAAATGTCCCTGAGCCATGTTTTTCTGATGTATTTTGCCTCCTCTTTGGAAGTCATGCTTTCATACGAGCCATTATTGCACTTCCTAGCTTCGAGTTGAACTCTGCAATATTTATTGACCATGGAGAAATTTTGGTCAATGTTTTTGGTGAGTCATACGTTTATTTATTTATTAACAGGAAAAGAGGTTAAGCCGAAGCTTCTCTCCCATACATGGTTTTGCTCCTTGTATTGTTATTTTTTTGTGTGTGGTACAGTTTCCGAATATCGAACTGATGACAAAACTTGAATCTGAGTCCTTCCTTTTTTGAGACCATGAAATTTGGATTTCTGAGCTCAGCCCTACGATAAATGTGTTTCACCAGAAATTGAAAAGGATAATGTAGTAGCCTAGGCACTCTTCACACTGATTACTTTCCTCTTCTGCGTAAGCCTACAGTATATTGGTTTAGAAGCTATCTACTGTGAGTTTGATCTTCTTTCAACAAAACAAAACACGTTGGCTTTAATCAATCAATGTTTATTTCCTTAATATTTATGTTTTCACAAAAATAGCGTAGGATTGTCAACAAATTTAGACACTCATTTATATATACAGTTAAATGATACATTTACAAAATGTCACTGCATCTGATTATAAAATTTCACGAAGTATGGCACAAATGATTTAAGGTATCGGTCGGATGAGTGAGTAGGTGGGGCAATTAATTTTTGTTTCCCTGTGTTTTTTTGGGATGTCCGGGTAGCTGGGTTGCCAGTTCTTGGAGTAACGCAGGTAGAATATCGCGGTGCTGCTCACTAGCTAGGCACTTCATCCCGAAGTTCATTACTAACTGGTGGCGTCTTTAGGACAAGGCGACCAGCTGAAGTGTTGTGAGGCTATTTTTGTAGTCGACGTAGTTGGATCCAAGGATTATTTTGCAGGCTCTCTTTTGAAACACTTCGAGTCGGTCGCTTTGTTCTTGAGTGATCCCAGCATTCCATACCGGGCATCCATATTCGAGCAGTGGACGGACGTATGTCAGGTAGCATACAAGAAGGTTTTTCGTGTGAAATCCAAACCGTCTAAGGAGAGTGAACGACCGAAGTGCCTGATTGGCAATTTTATAAAGATGGGCGATATGTGTAGTCCATCGCATGTCGTTGTCAAAGAACACCCCCAGCACTTTGACAGATTTGGAAATCGTTAGCCCAACTTCTCCATCTTCGGGAATTTCTCGCTTTAGAAAGCTGACCCGGAAGATGACTGATTTCTCCAGGCTAAGCGTGAGCTTGGCTTCCATTGCCTGAGAATTAATATCTGCCAAGAGATTTTTCACTGTAGTGGCGCCGTTTCAGTAGCCTAAACCTTTGGGGAAGGGGGCTAAGATAAATTTTGGGCCTCAATCCCAGCTTTATTACACAGACCCGAATTAATTACTCTTCTGGGGGAAAATTTAAGTAGTTTCTGAGCCTAAAGTAAGTTCCCCCCATGCCCCCGCCCAAATAGTGCCCCTGCTTGATGTAATTACGGTTGCTTTAGCCTATAATTGAACCTTAAAATTGATGAAAGCAAAGTAAGCCGGAAAAGGACGCACACGTTCAGGCTGAACGGAGAGCTCTTAGTTCTTCTACAGTTGTTACTTGTCTTTTCAGTCCTGAAGCTAGCGGTGGACGAGCAACTCTGGGTCGTTCCTGTCATCGTCAACGTCCTTCTCCACGATAACATAGCCCTCATGCTTTTTTCGCAAGACGAGTAAGACGTAAACCACATTGGTCTGACCTATCACAGAGAATGAACCACGAAACCAACGAAAGTGGGGTTTGTAAAGGCAAACGAAAATACTGAAATCAACGACGAATATTTCGGGAGGACAACCGCCTCCCTTCTTCAGCGCAGACAGAAAATTTTGATGAAAATTGCCAAAACGAGGACGACGATTAAAAACCAAGAAAACCGAAACAAAGCGGAAAACCAACAAGAAACCGAAAATTAAAACCAAAATTGGAAGACTTTAAAACCGAAAATAAGAACAGCGAGCCACCCACCAATAGCTACGAATAACAATAAGGACTGTTCTGTTCTCGCTCGGTACTAGCGAGTGGTACTCTGTACTAGCGGTACATTGCGTTGGTTTCGTGGTTCATTCTTTGTGCCATCAGTGATAGGGTAGCATTCTGAGAGAGACCATGTTAATTGCTTGAACCGCGTTAGCGCTTGCTTGGAACGTAGTTACTGTTTTATTTACTGAAATTTCGATTCGAATTTTCTCTCACTTCCACTGATTATTATTATAGGTAGACTTCAGCCTATAAGAAGCAAGCAACGGTTGACTTACGTTAGATGCCCTACCATGACTGATTTATCCTACCGTGTTTCTGCCAAAAGGAAGCTCGGTGAGCTCCTGGGAGGAGAACACAAAAAATGTGCCCCCGTTCCAACAAAGAAACAGAAACTACTGCCAGACGCTGGGGCTCCTCCTTTAAGACCGGAAAGGTATTGTCCGAGAACTCGTGCTTGGCTCTTAGAATTTTGCTTGGCGATCAAAACCTTACGCCTAACCGAAATTGACGTAGTCCAGCTTTCGGCTTCGATATGAAGCGTTGAATCAGGAAAATCTCCTACTTTGTCATTTTTGGGATCCCAACACGTAAGTGGAGGGATACCTATGACATCGCAAAAGTTGTCCGTCCGTCCGTCCGTCTGTCTGTAAGCACGATAACTCTCGAAGGGAATAAGATATTTTTGATGGAACTTGGTGGGAGGATCCTTTGGGCCAAGGGAAAGGTCGAGTTCGTGGATGGGCTCTGTAGCCCTACATTTATGGGTGGGAGAGGGGTTTCAGTTAAGGGGCACATAAACGTATTTTTTAAAAGCTATTGAGATAGTTATAATAATAATATAATATATCCTTTATTGTCCAAAACATCATACGATGAACGCTAGACAAAAACATGGCACTAATTTACTTATTCATACACTCAGTAAAGTACTGGCGAAACGATTTACGGTACCGATTTGTTGCATCAGCGTGACAGGGCTGGAGCTTACGCTTTTGCCGTGTCACATAATGCTTAACGGGAGGAGAAGGGGGGAGCCATTCCCTGTACCTTTGAGACTGGAGCAACCGATTTCCAAACTTAATTAGTAGACTATGTCTTCTATCATGTAGCGACTCAAGGCCCAGAAGTTCCAGCCGCTCATTGTAGCCCAGTTCGTTTTTGCCAAGAATGATTCGGGTCGCTCTTCTTTGGATAGACTCAATATCATCACTCTGGGCTTTTGTTAGGCCGGCATGCCAGGCTGGACATGCATATTCTAAAATCGGGCGAACATACAGTAGGTAAAAATTAAGTAGACTTTTTGAAGAAAAACCAAACCGGCGCAGTACGCTTAAATTTCGGACCGTAAAACTCGATTTCTGCACAGTTACACTGACGTGATCTTCCCAAGTCATTGTAGAATTAAAAATTATGCCTAAAATTTTTGTTTTATTTACAATTGGAATTTCTTCGCAATCAATATCAGGTACTGTTGATTTTAAAAACGAAATTCTCATGACAGAAGACTTCAGTCGATTTATCTCCAATTTCTTCCTTTTATACTCTTCCTCTAGCTTAGTGGCAATACATTGTAACGAAGTGAGACATGGAGACATGCTGAATCCGTTCAAACTTCGGATGTGGATTCACTGGCAAAGTACAGGTCAATTTCGTAGATGGGTCCTTTAGTCCTATGTTTACAGGCAGAGTAGGGGTTTCGAATATCCGGTAAAAACATGTATTTTTTATAAGCTAATAAGATATTCATTGAAGGGGTTCCGCTAAATCGATATCTGAACGTAGTTTTCTTGCTTTGTTTGAAGTTCCAGTGCTATTCTCTCGAATATTTGGGACTTCGTAATAAATCTATTCTTCTATTCTTCTTTAGGCGCTTTAGTTCTTTGTGTGATATTCGGCCAGAAAAATCTGTGTTAGTGCAGTGGACACGATATGTGTGTACTGAGACAGAGGCGAGGAGTTAATAGATTGCCCAAGTGCATTTTGTAGACCCAACATGTTTTTTTTTCATTTCTCACCTTCTTTCTTTCAGCTACGTCGACTCCCGTCAACCTTATGATCCCCACAAAATTGTTCCTGTGAACATGTACAAAAACAAAACTCCTCTTTGGAGAACACGGCCTGATTTCACACTGATGATGAATCGTCTTTTCACCGAAGAAGCTGTGCTGCTTCAACTGCAGACAGTGAATGTTGGAGGAGTACTAAGTGCCGAACTTGAGGGCCGAAGCACTTTGAAGAGTTTACTGCCTAATTTGAGGGAACTCTGTGCCTCTCTTTCCAAACGTGATAATATCACTAGAGTAACTGTACTGTGCAGACCCGAGGGAGCAGAGACGGAAATTCCTCCCATAAAAGTGTTTCTGTTTTTGAAAAGAGTCTTGGAAAAATGTTTGCCAAAAAGCTCAGTGGGGGGCAATTGCAACTTTGAGAATTTGCTTTCCAAAGTAAAAGCCATTGTGTTTCGGAATTGTTCTGAAGATTTTTATCTCCAAGACGTGATGGAAGGCTTCAAGTGGTCCTACTGCAAGTGGTCCGTTGGATATACCCCTCCTGTCCGTTGTTGTGCTTTCGCCAAGTTTGTCGTGTGGCTCTGTTTTTACCTTGTGCCCTTCCTAGTTTCCTCGTGCTTCTACGTCCAAAAGAGCTCTTCCTGCTACAAGATTATGTACCACAGCAAATTGGCTTGGCTCAAGTATGAACACGCACACCTGAAGATGCTGATGGCGAGTGGAAAATTACTGAAACTGACTCAAGAAGAAGCAACAAAAGGGCTGAGTGAAACGAACTGCAGTGGAATCATGAAGATATCCGTGAAACCTGACGGCGGGGCCAGGTTGTTGGTGAACGTTAAGAAGCAATGTGGAAGAGCTGTCTTGAAAGAAGAGGACGCTGTGGTTCTTCTGAGTGCAATAGCGTCCAACTTTCGCTGTAAGGTCTCTACCTTGGCAGACGCAGCTGTGATTCATCGGAGGTGGAAGGAATTCCAAGCAAACGCAAGTAAGTGCGTTTGTTCATCCTGGATAATGACAATGGAGCCCTTAATTCCCTCCAAGGTGTGCCATCGTTAACACCCCTTATTTTAGTTGGTCCGACTAGAATAGAATGCAATAGTCCATAATTAACTAAAACCTGGTCTCTCTTAGTAAGCCAAATATGCGAGCCGCGATGATGAGTAATAAAGTAGCTTAAATAGGTTTGCCAAGTAAAGAAAAAAGACGTGACCGTAGCTCAGTAGCTTTGACAGGGTACACGAGTCCTTCCTTTTCCCATGGTTTTCTTCCTCGGCTTGTAGTAGCCTATAATAGGTGTGAAAGCACCGACATTGCCGTTAATCTTCAAAAATATCTTGTCTCGCATTGGAGAAGCCGCAATGACCCGTTCCCTCTTATTGGCTGAACATCTCTGTAGGGACAATCATCTCTTCTTGTTATTCGCAACATGTCTGCCCGTTACTTGCTGCGCACTCTAGCGTGACTTAGTTTGGACGTGGACTTCATTTTATGTCCATTTAAGTCAATTTATGTCCATTTATGGATCTTTAATTGACTTGGTGTTTAAATGGACTTCATTTTGTGTCCATTTATTGAATGGACATTTTGTTTTTGAAGTATTGGACTTAATTTCCAAAATGGACTTTGAGTTTGCAAAAATGGACTTAAATTTCCTTTTGTTGTGAAATGTTAAAAATGAACTTACAATACTTTTGTTAGTAACAAGAAGCACCACTGAGAAAGGATGGGCGGAGCGAGATGCGTTTATTATCGTTTATTTGTAGAGTAGTCAAAGCGGATTCACTCAGTCACTGCGCAACTGAAGTCACGCGGCGCAGTCATATTTCACTCGTCTGTTCTACATTCCGTAATATTTGCCAACCAACCGATACGGCGTCGGTCAATTGTAGTGTGCTCGAATGTCGTTACTCCAGTTCAGGCCTTCCAGCGTGACCTTCGAATGGAGATTGAAAGTTTGGATTTTGCGCTTTCTGACCCTTATTTCTGAACCCTAGGTCGAAGTGGCGACGGAAAAGCCAGCTTTGCTTCCTTCGACGTCATCGACGCTTTTGGATCTATCAAGCACAATCTGATCATCGATTTGCTTTGGCGATATTACTATGAAGAGTTCGAACCTACACTTGGTTCGACTGCTCCTGTATATAAAGTAGCCGTTATCCCTCCTGGAAGGAGCTCTGTCTCGAAAGATCATCGGATCCTTAAGTACGCACACTCACCCAAGCATTTCTTGGAGACACTGCGCCCCAAGTCCGTGATAAGTTATTGCGTGAAGCTGCGCGAGTTGGACGCATCGGCAGTGATAAAGTCCATCGAAGCTTCTGTGAGAAACATTGTGGTAAAGTCTTCCCGTGGATTCTATCGAATGACTGAGGGGCTGCCTCAAGGATGGAAGCTGTCTGGCCTCCTCTGCGATTTGTATCTGGGGTTCTTTTATCGAATGTACCTGGAACGACCTATAGCTGTGGGAGCCCATGAATTGATCTTCAGAGGAGTGGACGACCACTTATATTTCAGCACAGATAGCGAAAGTGCTCGAAGGTATGTTGGACCATTGTCTTCATTTTCTCGATTCCATTCGTGAGAAAACTTGAGAATAGAGCTTTTGTGATTTCCTGCTGTAGCATGTTGTCTTTACGATACTGACAAAAGACCCTGTAATAGTGGTCGACAGCCTTCCCCATTGCACCACCCTCGCTCCGCTATCAGCGCCACCACCGGTAATGGGTAACGGTGAAACCGGTAGCAAAATTCCATTGAATGTACGGACTCGCTTCTTGCGCGTAAATCCGACGTCGTAAATCCGACGTGGGCGCTGCTGATTGTGGAGAAAAGTGTAGTTAGTCTTCCGCGGTAGTAGACTTTCATGACAGAGAAGTATTCAGAAAGCTAATAGTTGCGTTTTTGCAGATACCATGGTATCTGTTACCACGGTAACTGGATCTGCAATTAGTCGTTTTTGCAGTTACCATGGTATCTGATACTGCGGGGCTCTGCATAAACGACTATTGCCGAAATTGCTCTTAAAGGACCCCTCTTGCTTATTCTGCTTTTTATAATATATCTAGCTCCCATACAGAATTATAAGCTTCTAAAATCCCCACCTTTCTCTATTGTTTCGTTTTGTGCCTACGAAATTTTAGCGCTTTTTTGGCCTTGCCGAGTTTTGCCCGTCACACAATGAAACGTCTGCCGGGATCCTAAACGTCTGCTGACAACTCTTTCACACATGAGGATCTGAGAAGCTTTTGTTTATTACTTTTTTTATTTGCTCAGTTTTCACACTTTTGAACCACGGTGCGATCAGTTTTCAAATGTTTTGCGCCCAGCCGCCGCGTCGGAGAGCAGGCAGGCTGGACATAGTCGACAGGCGCTAACAAGAAAATCGCTAATTTCAGATGGAAAGTCATGGTATTTTCGAAAATGTTTTTTTCTGATCCATTTCGCAGGGAAAATATTCTTTCTAGTAAGAGTTGTGCTTTAAGTAATCCCAAAAGAAAAACTGATATCCAGTTAAATTACTAAGAGCTACACTTCTTTCTCCCGAATTCGATAAAATTTGTTGAAAGTGAGATGACTTTGTCAGATACCACGACCAGTTACCACGGTCGGACCGTAGTATCTGAATATTTGATACCACGCTAACTGCAAAAACGCCTTTTTACCGTGGTATCAGATACCACGGTAACAGCGAAAACGACTTGAGACCTTGGTATCAGATACCATGGTGTCAGCAAAAACGCAACAAATGTATTTTCCGTGGGGATAGGGATATGGGAAATTGGAATTTGGTTCTCTCCTTTCAGTTAAAGATGCATGGTAAAATGTTTTTCTGAACCTCTTTACACACTAGGACACTTGAGCTGGCGTCGCGAAAGTACGATGATTTCGGTGTCGCTTTCACAACAAACAAGAAGGGTCTGGACCTTGACATTGAGGCCGGAGCCTCAAACCAGTGGCCGGTCTTTTGCGGCCTGGCCTTTGATTCAGATATGTCTGGCGTTTGTCCAAGTTACAAGTTTTTTAGAGGAAAACCACTCTACGCTACGGTGTATTTGAAAGGAGCACGTTCAGTCGGCAGGTAAGATTTTCGCTTTGTAACGCAACAACAATACCCTTTTAAAATAAGAACGTCATCGCCATTGAACAGTTTGCAGAAAAGATCAGCGAAATCGTTCCTGACCTTCATTATGGCACTTATGGAATGAAAAGCGACAGTTACTGATTTGACGTTCAGATTCCCACGCGGAGCTCTTCGGAATTGTCGAGGTCTGTGAATTGTTAAAAATCCGTTCCAGAGTTCCTCATCTTGAACCGCAAACAATTTTAGAGGCCGTAGTGGGAAACATGTTTGTGGAAGACCCCTTGGGCACAGAGGAAAGTTCGGTTTCAAGAATCCAGTGGTTGGCAGTTGGAATTATCTTCAAGAAGGCGTTTTGAACGCAAAAAATGCGAATCTGTATAGAACAGATGTACTAGTCCGTCTGACTGGCATTCAGTTTGTGCGAAGTAGCTTCAAACTCGGCTAAAAACGAGCGATTTTTTCAAGGAAGACAGAGAATACAAAACTCAGTTTATTCTTCTAAATACAAACAGGCTTTTGTTCTTTTCTTGAAGCTTGTGATATATAAAAGCGTAACGTCGCTTGTGCATTATTGATCATCCGAATTGCAACATAACGATAGGCTATTGTTTTTTTATTTTTATTTCAGGTTTATTCCCAAAATGGCCCGACTGCTCACCGGCAAGCTGATTTGGATTTTGTTGGATCCTGAGATCAACAGCTTGCAACGACGTCGGGAAAATTTAAGAGATATCTTTATGCTAACCGCCAAGCGATTCCACAGCATTATTGTACATGTTTTCAGAAGTCTACGTTCGGAGATGTTTTTGTACAGCTGCATCGATGCTATGCAGTGTGCAGTGCTTCGAAAGTTCACGAGTAAGTAAGCTGAATAAACTTTTGATAATGTCGAAAACGTCGAAAGAATTTGTTTTGCTTCGGTTGCGGGAAGACGCAGTCATTCCACCGACTTCAGAGGACTTGTTCTTTGGAAGAGGAGGCTAGTGTTGACGGGTATGCTTTAATCAGTTCACTTCAGAAGGGTTGACTCTGAAGATTGACAAGGACCTTTACCAAGAAGGGCCGAAATATCACTGCAAAAGACTCATAGCTGACGGACCCGTTTTATGCATTATTACAAAAGATGTTTACAAGTCAGCTCAAGGATTTTTTTGTTTGACATAACGACCAAAATCAGAAGAAGAAAATAACGCTTCCAACACTTAAGTCAGAACGCCCCAATCAAAATAGGTGAAATACAGGTCATTCCTAGGAACAGCGGTCGTAACAGGCGAATTTGTGATCTACATAGGGTTGTAGGCAAAGAGATACTCGATGCGAGGACCCGTTACGGAAGGGAAAGAACAGTTAAGTTACCGATCTCAGGGCGAGAAGCAAATCCTTCTCCGAAAAACATACCCGAAGCAGAACATGATCCCACTCTCATGTCTAGACATCGTTTAGAACCTCCATCAAGGAGGCACACTCGTGCCTCTTTAAAGAGGCGAACCACGACAATGTTAAGCGATCTTCGGTTCCAGTGGTCGCAGAGGGATGGGGAGGGATGCATTTCGTAGCCCGAGCTCCAACTAAGAAACCTGCCAAATTTCATCCCCCTCCGACTTTTCCTTCATGGGGAAAATCTGGCCGAAAGTTTCGACCCCCCAACCCCACCCCCCCTTTAACGTTGTCCGATCGGGCTGAAATTCACAAGTTAAGGTCCCCTAGGGCCCAGGAGCTTATCCGCGAAATTTCAGCTCGATCCGATAACTCCTTCCCTGTTTTCCAGAAACCACGCATAGCCACTTAATGTTCATGTTCTCCTTATGTTTTTTTTCCGCCACGCCTACAGGTCACAGCCGACATCGGATCTGGGTGTACGAAGACTCATTCGGCGCGGAATTCTCCGAGTAATTTTCCTGGAAAGTTTCGTCGGAAAATCTTAACCCCCCGATTTTCTAGCTTAGAAAAACCCCATTTCCCCATAAGAGCCCATGTTAATTTTTGAAATTCTTAAAAGTTACGAATTTCAACATTCAAGTACATCAAAATGATCAGCTCGACATGGTCAGACTGACTGCAAGCTTCAAAAAATTCTGTCTTAATCCGTAAAATTTTTATTTGAGAAAAATGACCTTAAATTTTTCCGAAGCCAAGAGCGGGGGGTTAGGGGGCGGCAGCCCCCCACAACAAAAAACCTGTACAAAAGAGTCTTTAAAAGCGGGGGGGTTGGGTGGCGGCAGCCACCCAACTTCCTCTCCTAATTCCTGTACGAGGAGTACAGGAACTATTAACTTATATCCACCATGGATTGTAGAAAAACGTACAGAAATAATATGAAAAAAACTTCGTTTTCTTAAAGAGTTAAAGAGGCTGCGTCCCAAAGTCGAACCTTAAAACGTACAGGAATTAGGAGAGGCAGTTGGGGGGCTGCCGCCCCCCAAACCCCCGCTTTTAAAGACTCTTTTGTACAGGTTTTTTGTTGTGGGGGGCTGCCGCCCCCCTAACCCCCCGCTCTTGGCTTCGGAAAGGCCCTCTTTTAATTAACAAAAAATTGAAATGAATGAATAATGGAATAACTTCGAAAAATGTTAAACACATGAGGACAGGAGAACCATTGCGCCGAAACTAGTAACAATGAAGTTGACCACTCCATTTACATTTTAACATAATTATTGAAACTGTTTCCCAGACACAGAGCACACAAGCTAAGAGCTGGGGGTGGGGGTAGGGTAGCAAACAAAAACCTGTTTTGTATTTTTTGTTAATTAAAAGAGGGCCTTTCCGAAGCCAAGAGCGGGGGGTTAGGGGGGCGGCAGCCCCCCACAACAAAAAACCTGTACAAAAGAGTCTTTAAAAGCGGGGGGTTTGGGGGGAGGCAGCCCCCCAACTGCCTCTCCTAATTCCTGTACGTTTTAAGGTTCGACTTTGGGACGCAGCCTCTTTAACTCTTTAAGAAAACGAAGTTTTTTTTCATATTATAATTATATTACATCGCACCCTGCTAGACTGCTTTCCAATGGGGTTTCTCTGAATAACCGTGATATCGCTCGGATTCGTCAAGGGGTGAGGCATTTGGGTTTGGTATATCCTGCAAAACTGTCATGCCCCCCCCCCCGCCTCGAATCCTTCAGATATATCTTTTTTGTATCTAGGTTTTGTCCGCTCACGAGGGAAGGCTCCGCTGGGAAGCAACGCAGTCCAGTATCTGCTGCTGCTGGTCTTCACGAAATTAGTAAAGAAGTACCCGGCCGTCTACGGAAGTCGGGCCCGGTTTCTGTGCAAACTTGTCAGTTCACGTGGTAAGAAGTTGACATGTAAACAAAGGTCCGCTTTGAGGAAAGTGGTTTACTCAAACGTGGGATCTGAGATACAGGAGCTCTTAATCCGATGACGGTTGACAGTTGCGCCTTCGCAGTGAATAATACGATTGGTGCGTAGCTTCGATACCTGTAGCTGTGATACCAAAATTGTCATATGCGCTTTTCTTTCCGCATGGTCATTTCATGTCATGAATAAATTTCCAAAGTACTCTCGAAGAAGTGTTAAAAAATAATTCAGGGTGACTCAAACGGTAATCAAGTTTCACATCACTGGAAGCCCGTGCATGATTTCCTACCTTAATCCCCGAAGAATTGAGATTTTTGGTTCCTTCTTTTTTCCTTTTATTCTCCACCTATTCCGAGAACCATAAGTCGCCGACATTTTATGCAATATGAAACTCTGAGAGCCGAGTCCCCGAAAGCTCCTTGTGGCGATATAAAGTTGAAAGGCATTTGAGGATCCACACAGGAGTAAAAAATTAATTTTTTTCTCACAAGCAGTGAGAAAAAAGTGCTCGTATCAACACTGCAATACTCGTGTGACCTCTGTGATAAAAAGTTTGCTACTGGCAGTGAGAAAAAAGTGCATCGGGGAGTACACACAGGAGAAAAACGTTATTGCTGCCCAGTCTGTTATAGAAAGTTCGCCAAGAGCTTCTGCACGACGTTCATACAGGAGAAAAGCCATACTCGTGTGACCTCTGATAAAAAGTTTGCTAAGGGCGGTCAGAAAAGTGTGCATGCATCAGAGAGTTCACACAGGAGAAAAACCGTTTTCTTGTGACCTCTGTGATAAAAAGTTTACTAGCCGCTGCCAGAAGACAGTTCATTGCTTGAAAGTTCATCGCCAAAAGCAGTGACCAGACAAGGAACACCAGACAACACTCAGGAGAAAAGCCATACTCGTGTGGTTTGTTTATATGGTGGAACGCTTAAGAACACACTAGGCGGAAGCACGTTTTTGCTGTCAAGTTTTAGTTTAGTTTTTTACTTTAATATATTCGGATGTCAGTCATCTCGCCAAAGCTGGCGAGGTAGAAAAATATGATAAAATATAAATAATAGGACTACAACTGACCAACAACTAGACCACACATGTCATGCGTAGTAACTACGGTAAGCAGGGTGGAACACGCTATACGTTTCGCGTATCTCTATCGAACCATGTTATAAAATGTGTTCAAAAACGTGCAAATATAAAACTTTCCCAGATAGCCGAATTTTTGGGATCCCAAAACGCAAGTCGATGGATACCCACGACTTCGTAAACGTGGTCCGTCTGTCTGTCCGTCAGTCGGTGACCACGATAACTCTCGAAGGGAACGAGATATTTTGTAGAAACTTGGGGTAAAGCTTCTTTGGGTTATCGGACAGGAAGAGTTCGTCGATGGGCTCTGTTGCTCCACATTGAAGGGTGGGGAGGGGGTTCAGATTATCTCGTCGGACAAATAGTTCGCCCGGAATCCCGGAAACCTGAAAATTTAAAGCTTTATCTGAATGTTATTATGTGTTCGATAAAGGCGTACGGTAAGAAGACATACTGAACACGTAATAATCTGAAAATCATTTCTTAGTCGGGCAAGTATCTCGCCCGGAATTCGGTCAAAACCGGAAAGTTTGTAAAGAGTAAACGTTTTTCTTAAGTTAATTATATGTTTGTTTCCAGGGTAAGGAGACATGCTGAATCCGTATATGACCGTCATTTTCTGCCCGGATGTAATGTTCGCACGGAATCCGGCTGAAGTCGGAAAATTTGTTATAAGTAAAAGTTTTATCTGAAGTTGATTAGAGATTCGACGTAGTCGCAAGGAAGGAGGCATACTGAACCCGTATAAATATTTTCACGTCGGCGAAAATAGATCGCCCGGAACCCAGCCAAAACCTGAAAATTTAAAGCTTTATCTGAATTCGATTAGACGTTCGATAAAGGGGTACGGAGATACGCTCAATTCGTGTTTGAGCTTTAGTTTTTGCAGGACACGGACAAGTAGTTTGCCCGGAATCCGTCCGAAACCGGATATTTGGCAGAAGTAAATTTACAATTTTCTTCAATAATGTCGAAACTTAAAAATAAAGTCAATTTTTCCTGATGTCCAAGTCCTACACTCTACAGCCGTCTCCAAATTATGGCCCCAAAGTTTAAAAGTTTTAGTTTAAAAAGTCCCAAAAAACGAAGCCAAACAGCAGCGGCGCCACGGCTGCAAAGCCATGACAAAACGCCGACCCACTATTCACGAGCCGGCTCATTTTTTGGCGCCACCGCCGCTAAAAATAAAATCGGCGAGGCTCAGAGTCAGGCGAGACATGATGTCAGGCGAAACTTATTCCCGAGTGGCCAAGGTTTTTGCTATCTTCAGTTCCCAAGCTTGACAGTGAGTGTTCAATGTAGCTTTTACACTCTCCCAAACCAACAGCTCTGCTGCGTCTTCCTTTGCCCCTATGCTGCCTAAAGAGAAAGGAAGAAAAAAATGGTATTTCCATGTGGTTTCGACTTTGTTCAGTGTTGCCACTAGTTGGAGAATACTGAGATTTTGCACATGTTTCTTGGTTTCTCCCTACATTCACAGCTGTGAAAAATTCGTCACAGGAGTATTTTGGCCAGTTTCAGAAATTTTTGGCGCATAATATAACAAAAAAGTGGCAATACTGCTATGTTCCTGTCAACCACGTTGGATTAATGTTGTGATGAACTGAGAAAACTGCTGTGGTTCGTTTTTGGCCTTTTTACTCTGGCTTCAGTACCATGATTTTTTTTCTCAAGGTAGGCTAATTTTTTGCCTCAGTTAATTAGGTTCAGCTGGTGGCGTTCCTGTGGGTTTTTACAAGTTACTGTTTGTTGACTTAAATTGGTGATTTCAAATTGCATGGTTCCTGGACCTGAGACCTGAGAGAGAGATCTTCATGCATGCACTTTCTGTGACTACAGCCAACTACCAGTTGGCCATAGTCAGGCCATAGTGGGCAGTACTTCCACTTTCAGATCCAAGATTTTTTAATCGCAACAGGCTTTTTTTGTTATTTTTTAGAATCCAGTATTTCTGCTCTGGACTTGTCCAAGAGGTGTTGACATAATTTTCGGCAATTATTTATGGGTTGACGTCACATGGAAAGTATTTTTTACATTTAACGGAATTAATTGTCCAGAGAACTGGAGAATGGGTAGGCTATGTCAGGGCTATGTAAGTTTATATATGTCTGGCGCCTTGCTGGCCACTTGGCTCTGTATATGTAGAATACAGTATAGGTATCAATCAGTCAGTTTTATTACCCGAAATACACACATGGTGTAAACACGGAGTAAATATACAGGAGGGGTATCCAACCTTGTTTTTACACTACTTCGATTTTTGCCCGGAAAATGTTAAAATGAAACGTACAAGCTGTCCTGACAGTCAAGAGGCAAAATATGACTTTTTTCATCATGTCATCATTCACGGCGTCCTGTCTGACAGGGCACTGACAGTTTTCAGCTGACAGGACAAATAAAATGGCATTAAGCTGACAAGGTAGTTAGATAAAACGGCATTTGGCTGAAAGGGCCGAGACAGGACCGAGACAAGGGTAAAGCGAACGCGGCTTATGTCGTCCTATCACAGCCCTTTTCAGTTGAATTTTAACTATCCGTTACCTGGATGATATGCTCCACGCTACAAGCCTACTTGTTCTTCGGTTCTATCAAAATATTTGTTCTTTTTGTTTTATTTCTACAAACAGCTGTATTGCGGTACAACTCGACGGAAAAATCTAAACACCATCTGAATGGTCCTTAACAGCTGATTCGTTGTCTTGTTTGAGGCTGGGTACCTCCCCTATACTTATTGCTGGCCTTGTCAGTAATTTAGTCCTGAATGCAGTGGTGTAATTAAATATTTTTAGAAGCTGTTTTGAACAGTAAAGCACCGAAAAACAAATAAGACAAACTCACGGCAACTCATCTTTTCTTTCAGGGTACCAGGCTCAACCAGGCTACATGACTCGGAACACATTTTCAAGCAGGGTCAAGCATGTAAAGCAATTCCTCCGAGTAAGTTCGTACTATTATCATATTGTATTTGGATGCCATTCGGTGTGTCGATATGGTGCGAAGAATAAACCAATTGAATAGCGCTTGGAATTGGAGAAATTGGTGGTAAGACGATGTGATATGTTACAAGAGGGAAAACCGCAGAATCTTCAAATAGGATTAGAAACTTGGAAATGGGTAATAATATATATTTATCGCCCTTCCTGAGGGTGATAGCAGACAAATTTGGCCCGCGGGTAGCAAGATATCATGCTGCCCAAATTATAACACTAGTACACTGTGCAGCCCCATGATACACAACTCCACAGAAGAATCTGGACGGCACGATTTTTTTTTTTTTACAGCTGATTCGTTGTCTGCCGTACTGACGTCATATGTGACGCGCTGTATTGCGTGCATTCCGTGCCTGGAAGGCATCCTACGGTTTTCCACCTCGTATGAGCAACGGCGTAGAGGGAAGTAGAGGGATATCAACTCGAACCTCACAGCATGTACCTCGAGCTCCGCACTGTCTTATCGGGATATCCGATAAGACATTTGGCTGAAAGGGCCGAGACAGGACCGATACAAGGGTAAAGCGAACGCGGCTTAGTTTGTCCTATCACAGCCCTTTTCGGTTAAATTTTAACTATCCGTTACCTGGATGATAAGCTCCAAGCTACAAGCCTACTTGTTCTTCGGTTCTATCAAAATATTTGTTCTTATTGTTTTATTTCTACAAACAGCTGTATTGCGGTACAACTCGACGGAAAAATCTAAACACCATCTGAATGGTCCTTAACAGCTGATTCGTTGTCTTGTTTGAGGCTGGGTACATCCCCTGTACTTATTGCTGGCCTTGTCAGTAATTTAGTCCTGAATGCAGTGGTGTAATTAAATATTTTTAGAAGCTGTTTTGAACAGTAAAGCACCGAAAAACAAATAAGACAAACTCACGGCAACTCATCTTTTCTTTCAGGGAACCAGGCTACATGACTCGGAACACATTTTCAAGCAGGGTCAAGCATGTAATGCAATTCCTCCGAGTAAGTTCGTACTATTATCATATTGTTTTTGGATGCCATTCGGTGTGTCGATATGGTTCGTGACGTCAGACGTGAAGTCTATAGGGCGATTCTGGTGTTCTGGAAAGGTCCGCGAGCTCGCTTCGCTTTCCAGAGCTGTTATCGCGCTCCGCCAGTTTCCGCCAGCACTTGGAAAGCGAATCCACTTCGCGAGTGGAAGTGATTTCGGCAAGCCAGTGAGAAGTTGTAGAGGGAAAACCGCGGAGTCTTCAAATAGGATTAGAAACTTGGAAATGGGTAATAATATATATTATCGCCCTTCCTGAGGGTGATAGCGGACAAATTTGGCCCGCGGGTAGCATGATATCATGCTGCCCAAATTATAACACTAGTACACTGTGCAGCCCCATGATACACAACTCCACAGAAGAATCCGAACGCCGTCCGAGTGTTTTTTTTACAGCTGATTCGTTGTCTGCCGTACTGACGTCATATGTGACGCGCTGTATTGCGTGCATTCCGTGCCTGGAAGGCATCCTGCGGTTTTCCACCTCGTATGAGCAACGGCGTAGAGGGAAGTAGACGGATATCAACTCGAACCTCACAGCATGTACCTCTAGCTCCGCACTGTCTTATCGGGATATCCATAGTCAGCGATTATGGATATGCCGCAATTTTTCTAGAAACACTTGATTTTTTTTTCTTTACAGGTCAAAGTAAACAGTCACCTGCCCACGGCGACCGACCCGATGAAAAATTCTTTGACTGTGTAGTTCTATGGTAGTTGTACGAAAAAGCTGCATGTATTGATATGTAGTAGTCTGGAATGCTTCGATTTAACATGCCTTCGGCTGGGTTAATCTTAAGTAGTAGAATCCGATAACATCCAATCTTGATGTAGTAGCATCCAGTTTACTAGTAGTAGCATGCGGTGGCAGCAGTTACTACTACATGCTACTTTTTCGTATAACTCCATACGATTAATGCTCGAAAGTTTTTCATCGGGGACCGAGTGGAATCCCACGTCCCATGATTGCGTGATAGTGCGAGCACTTCTCCCGAGGCCGACCCACGGCGATACCTGTTTGCGCTCGTGTCCCAGCTGGCCCTGCTGTCCGCCACCATTTCTTCAAGTTTTGACATTGTCAGGAGGCTCCTGTACAGCTCTGTTCTACAGTAGAGGTATGTGAAGATTTTAATCGGTCGATGTTAACAGCTAGATGGCAACCGGATCGTAACCAGTGCTGCCACCTTGATGAAGGGTGGAGATCTAATAGCGTTCGTTTTCTGTCGTTTTCTAAGTTTGTTACCGGATTCGTTGTCTGACGTATTAACGTCATATTAACGCGTTGTAATGCGGGCTCTCCGCGCCTGGAAGGCATCCTACGGTTTTCCACCTCGTATGAGCAATGGCGTAGAGCGAAGTAGACGGGTATCAACTCAAACCTCACAGCATGTATCTCTAGCTCCGGTCAAGTTTTATCGGGATATCCATAGTCGCTGCATGGGACCAACGACGGAGGTTCTATCAGAATATTTGTTCTAGGTATCAGGCTATCCTATCTCAGCCCTTTTCACTGGTGGCACTTAACCATCTCCTTTACTAGATGAAACCATTTTTGGGGAACTAGAGCTGCGTTCGATTTGAGTCCTCCTTGTCTTCTTGTTACTGCCTTGTCCCGGTTTATAGCCGTTTTATTTAGCCTTGTCAGGTGAATGACTCAACGGACAAGCGGGTTTTGATCAATCGACCTTGTGTCTCCGGCTTAACCCTATGTATGATAATTTTATAATGAAGCGTAAATTAAAACCTTGAACCTCACAAATAAAACGCAGTCGAGAAATGTACCCGGGCCAGGACCGAAACTTGCTCCGAGATCATGTCATCATTCACGGCGTCCTGTCTGACAGGGCACTGACAGTTTTCAGCTGACAGGACCCTATGAAATGGATCAGAAAAAAACATTTTCGAAAATACTATTACTTTCCATCTGAAATTAGTGATTTTCTGGTTAGCGCCTGTCGACATGTCCAGCCTTCCTGCTCTCCGACGCGGCGGCTGGGCGCAAAACATTTGAAAACTGATCGATTTAGAGGAACGAACTCGACCTTACTCTTGACCCAAAGAATCCTTAAACCAAGTTTGTTAGGAACAAAAAGTGTTAGGTACTGGCAAGAACAAATAATCTGATAGAACCTCCGTCTCCCTATATCTGTGATACGACCATGCAGAGTCGAACATTCTAAGCTCTACTTGATGCAAACGAGCGGATGTTGAGCTAACGTAGAGCACAAAAATTGTTATCTCTACAAACAGATGTATCGTGGTTCAACTCCGCAGAAGAACTCGAACGCCGTCTGAGTGCTACTTTACAGCTAAACGACGGAGGTTCTATCAGGATATTTGTTCTAGGTATTAGGTTATCCTATCTCAGCCCTTTTCACTGGTGGCACTTGACCATCTCCTTTACTAGATGAAACCATTTTTGGGTAACTAGGTCGTCCTATCACAGCCCTTTAAAACTTCCATCCGATACCTAGGTGATATTCTGCGACCGGTAGCTTACCATGTCATGTTTGAAAATTTGAAATCTTGTTTGAGGCTGGGTACCTCCCCTATACTTATTGCTGGCCTTGTCAGTAATTTAGATCTGAATGCAGTAATGTAATTAAATATTTTTAGAAGCGGTTTTGAACAGTAAAGCACCGAAAAACAAATAAGATAAACTCACGGCAACTCATCTTTTCTTTCAGGGTACCGCTACCGATGTTGCTTTGTGTGGCTACACGACTCGGAACACATTTTCAAGCAAGGTCAAGCATGTCAAGCAATTCCTCCGAGTAAGTTCGTACTATTATCATATCGTATTTGGATGCCATTCGGTGTGTCGATATGGTGCGAAGAATAAACCAATTGAATAGCGTTTGGAATTGGAGAAATTGGTGATAAGACGATGTGATATGTTACAAGAGGGAAAACCGCGGAATCTTCAAATAGGATTAGAAACTTGGAAATGGGTAATAATATATATTATCGCCCTTCCTGAGGGTGATAGCGGACAAATTTGGCCCGCGGGTAGCATGATATCATGCTGCCCAAATTATAACACTAGTTCACTTTCACTTTTCACTTTATTCTCAAAATTCCTTCACGGGCGAGCCGAACATTGGATTTTTCGTCATAAATATAACAACATCAGCATCTTTGTCATAATTTTGTCGTAAATAAAAAACTTATATACAATTCGAATCACTGTATGTGATAATTTGCAACTACACTTATATCGTAACTAAAAATCAAATAACTATAACAAAAACAAGAGTTACGACGAATTATACATTTCGACGAATGACGTTACATTACACATATATCAAAACTAGGAGTCAAACAATTATAAAATAAACAAGAATTACGATGAGTTATATATTTCGACGAATGACGGTACGAAGCTTTTTTTGTATCGGTCATGAGATGCCGAAACAGGATGTAATTTAGGAATGGGCTGCGAAACCATTCGCGCAGGTCTAAGTCCCAGTACACTGTGCAGCCCCATGATAGACAACTCCACAGAAGAATCCGAACGCCGTCCGAGTGTTTTTTTCTACAGCTGATTCGTTGTCTGCCGTACTGACGTCATATGTGACGCGCTGTATTGCGTGCATTCCGTGCCTGGAAGGCATCCTACGGTTTTCCACCTCGTATGAGCAACGGCGTAGAGCGAAGTAGACGGATATCAACTCGAACCTCACAGCATGTACCTCTAGCTCCGCACTGTCTTATCGGGATATCCATAGTCAGCGATTATGGATATGCCACAATTTTTCTAGAAACACTTGATTTTTTTTCTTTAAACAGGTCAAATTAAACAGTCACCTGCCCACGGCGACCGACGGAGTGGAATCCCACGTCCCATGATTGCGTGATAGTGCGAGCACTTCTCCCGAGGCCGACCCACGGCGATACCTGTTTGCGCTCGTGTCCCAGCTGGCCCTGCTGTCCGCCGCCATTTCGACATTGTCAGGTGGCTCCTGTAAAGCTCTGTTCTACAGTAGAGGTATGTGAAGATTTTAATCGCTCGATGAAAGTTAACAGCTAGATGGCAACCGGATCGTAACCAGTGTTGCCACCTTGATGAATGGAAGAGATCTAATAGCGTTCGTTTTCTGTCGTTTTCTAAGTTTGTTACCTGATTCGTTGTCTGACGTATTAATGTCATAATAACGCGTTGTAATGCGGGCTCTCCGCGCCTGGAAGGCATCCTACGGTTTTCCACCTCGTATGAGCAACGGCGTAGAGCGAAGTAGACGGGTATCAACGCAAACCTCGCATCATGTAACTCTAGCTCCGCTCAGTTTTATCGGGATATCCATAGTCGCTGCATGGGACCAACGACGGAGGTAGCGTTTGGTAAGATAAGACGATGTGATATGTTACAAGAGGGAAAACCGCGGAATCTTCAAATAGGATTACAAACTTGGATATGGGTAATAATATATAGCGGGTAGCATGATATCATGCTGCCCAAATTATAACACTAGTACACTGTGCAGCCCCATGATACCTCCTGGCGGAAATTCGGTAAAAAAGCAACTGCTTTATAACAATCTTACCTTATAAATTAATGCTAATATTGCTAGCAGCTAGTAACTCCTCTTGCGATCTTTGCCAGAAAAAACGGAAAGTGTACATCATTCACCTTTAATCATCATCAAAACGGTACCATCTAGCGTCAGAAACATCTTGAACAGCTCTCACGAAGAGCCTAGGTGGCTATACCGTCGATTTTCTACAGGTAAACAGGGCCGGGCCTGTTGAACGATGAAGCGAACATTACTAGATTGAAGGTTGTATGATACGCAGATCTACTCAGCGGGAAAAGAGAGTTTGCTAGCGTGTTGTGCTTTATGGCAATTTGTTTGAAAGATTCACCGCACTTATTTTGCTTTTGTTTGCTATTGCTAAATTCCAGTTGGATTTTATCACATGAGCTGTGAGCTAAGCCAGATTTGTTCTAATTTGAGAATTTCCTGTATCTAAGAGGCATGGCTGTTTACCGAGGCTAATGGTTCTTGGTTGTTAGCACTCATCCTGACTTCGTCACATCAGCAATCAGTCCACTTGGTACTTTTGCATGGCGCTTTTTTGTGTTGGCTATCACTACTGCAAGATGGCCTAGACTGCAACTTTACTGCTCCCCAAGGGCCAAATTTTTCAAATGACTGTAACAAGATATAACCCAGGTTGGCTGGCTAGGAAAGCAACATTTTTTTTCAGTTTTAAAGACTTATCTGCAACGTTTTCCAACATTTTTGTTTACTGTATTATTTTTTAGTGTTTTTCCTCTTGAAAGTGATGTCCTTTATTCGTTTTTTGGAGATCAGGCTCTATTTTTTAGTACTTGAGACTACGGTTTACATTATTACGGTTTACATTTTTAAAATGTCCAATTAATGTAACTCGTGTCCATTTATGGAAAATTGACTTTATTTTATGTCCGTTTCTTGTACTTACGGAACATTTTGTTTTTGGAGTATTGGACTTAATTTTCAGAAATGGACTTTAAATTTCCAAAAATGGACTTTAATTTTGTTAAAATGGACTTAATTTTTCAGAAATGGACATAATATAATGGACTTTATTTTATGTCCATTGGACATTATTAAAAAGTCCAATTAATGTAATTTATGTCCATTTATGGAAAATGGACTTTATTTTAAGTCCATTTCTTGTACTTTTAATGGACATTTTGTTTTTCGAGTATTGGACTTAATTTTCAAAAATGGACTTTAAATTTCCAAAAATAGACTTTAATTTTGTTAAAATGGACTTAATTTTTCAGAAATGGATTTAATATAATGGACTTTATTTTATGTCCATTGGACATTATTAAAAAGTCCAGTTAATGTAATTTATGTCCATTTATGGAAAATGGACTTTATTCCTTGTACTTTTAATGGACATTTTGTTTTTCGAGTATTGGACTTAATTTTAAAAATGGACTTTAAATTTCCAAAAATGGACTTTAGTTTTGTTAAAATGGACTTAATTTTTCAGAAATGGATTTAATATAATGGACTTTATTTTATGTCCATTGGACATTATTAAAAAGTCCAATTAATGTAATTTATGTCCATTTATGGAAAATGGACTTTATTCCTTGTACTTTTAATGGACATTTTGTTTTTCGAGTATTGGACTTAATTTTCAAAAATGGACTTTAAATTTCCAAAAATGGACTTTAATTTTGTTAAAATGGACTTAATTTTTCAGAAATGGATTTAATATAATGGACTTTATTTTATGTCCATTGGACATCATTAAAAAGTCCAATTAATGTAATTTATGTCCATTTATGGAAAATGGACTTTATTTTAAGTCCATTTCTTGTACTTTTAATGGACATTTTGTTTTTCGAGTATTGGACTTAATTTTCAAAAATGGACTTTAAATTTCCAAAAATGGACTTTAATTTTGTTTAAATGGACTTAATTTTTCAGAAATGGATTTAATATAATGGACTTTATTTTATGTCCATTGGACATTATTAAAAAGTCCAATTAATGTAATTTATGTCCATTTATGGAAAATGGACTTTATTTTAAGTCCAATATTTGTACTTTTAATGGACATTTTGTTTTTCGAGTATTGGACTTAATTTTCAAAAATGGATTTTAAATTTGTTAAAATGGACTTAATTTTTCAGAAATGGATTTAATATAATGGACTTTCTTTTATGTCCATTGGACATTATTAAAAAGTCCAATTAATGTAATTTATGTCCATTTATGAAAAATGGACTTTATTTTAAGTCCATTCCTTGTACTTTTAATGGACATTTTGTTTTTCGAGTATTGGACTTAATTTTCAAAAATGGACTTAAATTTAAAATAGTGGATTTTTTTTAAATTGAAAATTTTTTCTCAATCGGTTTCACGCGTGTATTCTCTGAGCAGAAACTATAGTTACTGCTATGATCCCTTAAAGGACTTGTTTTCCAGTCCAAAAATGTAGAGCCACTGGGTCCAAATTGCGTCGTTCCCTTTTGGCCTTTCTGTTGGGCAGGGCATACCTTCACTGAAGCCGCCTCGCGTTTCTAATCCTATTTGAATATTTCGCGCCTTTTCCCTCTTATAACGTCGTCTATAATGCTCAGAATATTAACGGCCGTCAGCATTTTCTCGTGTTCTCCTATCCTTATAAACCCGTTTATGATCCTATTTGAATATTCCGCGCTTTTCCCTCCTGTGACGCCATCTTTAATGTTCAGAAGGGCCATCTTCAATGTTCAGAAGGTTAACGGCCGTCATCATTCCACCATTGATGTATCTTTATAAGAAATGCTGCTTTTCTTTGGCTTGATCAGCTCGCGGAAGGTAGCTTACTGCAGGCTATTTTTCGTAAAAAGCCTTCGTCCAGCATACAACACAATACTGGTACCAGCGCATTGAGGTACCACAAATCCTTATAAACCCGTTTCTAATCCTATTTGAATATTCCGCGCTTTTCCCTCCTGTAACGCCATCTTTATAGAAAAATAGAGAAATTTCATCAGTTAAAATCGCGATCACGTCCTATCACGCCCTATACATACCAGTTCCTCGTTATAAGATTGCTTATTGAATGAATGAATTAAATTTGTTACTCTATACATTTATTCCTTGTTCCAATCCATAAATGTAGAGCTACTGGGTCCAACGTTTCGTCGGTCCCTTTCGGCCTTTCTTTTGGGCACGGCAGACCTCCACTGGAGCCCCCTCCACTGGTAGATTTCCTTCTCCGCGATACTGACTAGGGCTTTGTAGATCTGGTACTTTGTCTTCTTCGGGAACGTCGTTGAGGTGATTGTGTTGATGGAGTTGGGGATTTTGAGCTCGTTGCACAGGATATTGAGTTGCGACATCATTTGGCTAGTACTTCTGCACTGGAATAGAATGTGCTGCAGGGTTTCTTCGTCCGCTCTGCAGTTTCTGCACTGTGGGGATGGACCTATTTCCTAGTTTGTAATCCTATTTGAATATTTCCCGATTTTCATTCTTCTAACGCCATCTGCAATACTCAGAATATTAACGGCCGTCATCATAATCTTCCTTCCTTCAAATATCTGGCACTTGGGTTCCACTCTGGACACAAAACGCGGCTTTTCCGAATATTCCGTGCTTTTCCCTATTATGGCGCCATCTATAATGCTCAGAATATTAGGATGTGTTTACTGGTAGATTTCCTTCTCCGAGATGACACTGACTAGGGCTTTGTAGATCTGGTACTCGGGTCTTCTTTGGGAACGTGGTTGAGGTTGTGTTGATGGATCTGGGGATTTTGACTCGCTGCACAGGATATTGAGTTGCGACATCATCGGGCTAGTAATTTTGCACTGGATCAAAATGTGGCGCAGGGTTTCTTCCTCCGCTCCGCAGTTTCTGTACTGTGTGGATGGACTGAGTTTCAAAATGTGGCCATCTGTAATGCTCAGAATATTAACTGTCGCATCATCCTCTCCTCTTATCCTATTCGTATTATCCCGTTTCTAATGCTATTTGAATAATCCGCGCTTTTCCTTTTATAACGTCATCTATATGCTCAGAATATTAACGGTCATCATTATCCTTATTCAAAAAGCTGCTTTTCTTTGGCCAGTGATCAGCTAGTTCAGTGCATGTAATTTTTCGTAAACCGACATCATACATAGAGGTACCACAAAACCGATAGAGAAATTTCACCAATTAAAAATCGCGATCGCGTCCCATCTCATCCTTTTTTTCATTTAATACCCATAACATTTCCTCGTTATAAGATTGCTTATTGAAGGAATGAATTAAATTTGTTCCTCTATAAATATATTCCCTATTTCCTAGTTTATAATCCTATTTGAATATTCCACGCTTTTCCCTTTATTAACGCCATCTATAATGCTCAGAATATTAACAGTCGTCATCATTAAGCAATGTGCCCACAGAACGCGAATCTTTTCCGCCACGCGGCGCGAAACAAATTCGACTTCAAGTTGAAACGGCGAGGGGCGAATTTTTTCCGCTCGTCCAGTGATCAGCAGGCCATCTATGATGCTCAGAGTATTAACTGTCGTCATAAACCTCTCGTCTTATCCTATTCGTATTATCCCGTTTCTAATGCTATTTCAATATTCCGCGCTTTTCCCTCTTATAACTCCATCTATAATAATCAGAATATTAGCTGTCGTCATCATTCTCTAGTCTTATCCTATTCGTATTATCCCGTTTCTAATCCTGTTTGAATATTGAAACATTCTTAAAGAAAAGCTTCGTCGAAGGAGTCCGAAGGAGTCTGTATTTAATGTCCATTTATTGTTATCTAGTATTCGAGTAATCGTCCCCCGTTTATAATCCTGTTTGTTTGAATATTCCGCGCTTTGCCCTCTTATAACGCCATCTGTAATGATGGGGTTATACCGGAACTGTCTTTCTAATTGAAATTTCTACTTGCAGGAAATCCATGGTGGCGCGTCTCACTCTACCGTTGGAAGCCAGTATCATTGGTACAGCTGCGTTGCCCGTCGTCCGTCTAACATTTATTACATTTCGTGAACCCTAATGGGCTTATAAATAGTAGCACAGTTATCGTTCCAGTGCGTCTGTCTTATGTTATAGCGTAAATTAAAAATTTTCGTTACTTGTTATCCTTTGTTTTTCCCGTACTGTATTCAGCTCGCTTGCCAACTTCGCAGTTCCCCGTGCTAACGGTTGGCTAATCGAGTCGATCGTCAGAAACTTCACTGTCAGGACAGATCCCGCCAACTCCGTAGTAAGGACAGATCCCGCCAAGTCCGTATAAGTGCTCCTTGAACATCAGACGAATCCTCGTACTTCTCGCTGTCCCCAAAGGCCCATGGAATCTGTTTTTGTAAAAAGCGAGAACAGAGACACTGACATGTTGCTGTAGTGGTCGCTTCTCAATTCTCGGTCCGCCCTTATTGTGTGTGTTCAACCCTAAGCCAAGCCTATATGCACTTGATAGGCTCGCTCGAATCTTTCAATCAAATAAAAATATATGACAAGCCGTATGGCTTACTCTTTTATTGAATAAAATAAATAAATAAATAAAAAGTTTTATCTTTGCGGTTCTGATTCTCTGTTTGCGAGGGATGGAAAGTCGTTTGTCTGCCAAATCACGAAACCGCAAACTGAAAAATATCTCTTTCCTCGTACTTCTTGAGCCCTTTGACAGAAACCGCTCGAGGGCTAAATCCTTCAAGGTGCGCACTCATCGTTGTTTCGTATAATACGCATCTTCACCGCTTCCGTGAGCCGACAAAACAGTTGCAATCCTCTGCTGTTCGGCTGTTTTGACGAGGGAAGGAAATGCGCGCAAGCCACCACAAAGTGCCCACAAATCCTCTCCTCCTGGTAGTCGCCGCTCTTAGCCTCAACGGCCGCGAAACAGTCGTCTACCCGTTCGGAACTCACACGGCCACCACCGACGACGATCAGGGGCCCTTGTCCCAGCCCGGAGACGTGACACTGGCTCCCAGGATCGGGCCACTCGTTGCGCTCCAAAGCTCACTCGCCGGCGCCAAGTCCCAAGTCCCCGAGTCGGCCCTTGGCGAGCTGGAGAGAGGGCCGTCGAAAAACAAACACTTCGAAAAAAAAGTCCAAAAAAACTTTTTCTGGACTTTTCGGAGCGAAAAAAGGCCGCGGGACTTTAAAAATGTCCCGCGGGACATTCTCGGAAAAAAGTCCCGGCAAAAAAAGTCCCACGCTGAAAAAAAAAGTCCATTTCGCCAATTTTGGCTTAAAACGCAAGGTTTTGGCCACCTATCGGCCGAAAGTTCGTTAGAAAAGCTTAAAATTGAATTTGGCGCCCGTTTCGATCGAAACGCCATCTGCTAAAATAAGTCCCAACTAGAAAATTATGTCCCAAAAAACAAAAAAAGTCCAAAAAAAGTCCGTGACCGGCGCAGTCCAAATCTAACCTAACCTAACCTAACCTAACCTAACCTAACCTAACCTAACCTAACCTAACCTAACCTAACCTAACCTAACCTAACCTAACCTAACCTAACCTAACCTAACCTAACCTAACCTAACCTAACCTAACCTAACCTAACCTAACCTAACCTAACCTAACCTAACCTAACCTAACCTAACCTAACCTAACCTAACCTAACCTAACCTAACCTAACCTAACCTAACCTAACCTAACCTAACCTAACCTAACCTAACCTAACCTAACCTAACCTAACCTAACCTAACCTAACCTAACCTAACCTAACCTAACCTAACCTAACCTAACCTAACCTAACCTAACCTAACGAACAGGGATCCTGACTTCAACGAACAGGGATCCTGACTTCAACGAACAGGGATCCTGACTTCAACGAACAGGGATCCTGACGGCCGCTTGGCTGACTCCGACTACTACTAGTCCTCCGACTCTACTAGTCCGAACAGGGATCCTGACTTCAACAAACAGGGATCCCGACTTCAACGAACAGGGATCCTGACTTCAACCAACAGAGATCCTGACTTCAACGAACAGGGATCCTGACTTCAACGAACAGGGATCCTGACGGCCGCTTGGCTGACTCCGACTACTACTAGTCCTCCGACTCTACTAGTCCGAACAGGGATCCTGACTTCAACGAACAGGGATCCTGACTTCAACGAACAGGGATCCTGACTTCAACGAACAAGGATCCTGACGGCCGCTTGGCTGACTCCGAGTACTACTAGTCCTCCGACTCCTCTTCCCTCCGAAGCTTGGCTTGACTCCGACTACTTCTTGTCCTCCTACTCCTCTCCCCTCCGACGCTTGGCTTGACTCCGACTACTACTAGTCCTATATATATGTTTCGGAAGCCTCCGGTGAGAGTAGAATGGCACAACTACCGATACTTGTGGACTTAGTCCAATTTCAATCTTGAGAAACAGGGATCCTGACTTCAACGAACAGGAATCCTGACTTCAACGAACAGGGATCCTGACTTCAACGAACAGGGATCCTGACTTCAACGAACAGGGATCCTGACTTCAACGAACAGGGATCCTGACGGCCGCTTGGCTGACTCCGACTACTACTAGTCCTCCGACTCTACTAGTCCGAACAGGGATCCTGACTTCAACGAACAGGGATCCTGACTTCAACGAACAAGGATCCTGACGGCCGCTTGGCTGACTCCGACTACTACTAGTCCTCCGACTCTACTAGTCCGAACATGGGTCCTGACTTCAACGAACAGGGATCCTGACTTCAACGAACAGGGATCCTGACTTCAACGAAAAGGGATCCTGACGGCCGCTTGGCTGCCTCCGAGTACTACTAGTCCTCCGACTCCTCTTCCCTCCGAAGCTTGGCTTGACTCCGACTACTTCTTGTCCTCCTACTCCTCTCCCCTCCGATGCTTGGCTTGACTCCGACTACTGCTAGTCCTATATATATGTTTCGGAAGCCTCCGGTGAGAGTAGAATGGCACAACTACCGATACTTGTGGACTTAGTCGAATTTCAATCTTGAGAAACAGGGATCCTGACTTCAACGAACAGGAATCCTGACTTCAACGAACAGGGATCCTGACTTCAACGAACAGGGATCCTGACTTCAACGAACAGGGATCCTGACTTCAACGAACAGGGATCCTGACTTCAACGAACAGGGATCCTGACTTCAACGAACAGGGATCCTAACTTCAACGAACATGGATCCTGACTTCAACGAACAGGAATCCTGACTTCAACGAACAGGGATCCTGACGGCCGCTTGGCTGACTCCGACTACTACTAGTCCTCCGACTCTAATAGTCCGAACAGGGATCCTGACTTCAACGAACAGGGATCCTGACTTCAACGAACAGGGATCCTGACTTCAACGAACAGGGATCCTGACTTCAACGAACAGGGATCCTGACTTCAACGATCAGGGATCCTGACTTCAACAAACAAGGATCCTGACTTCAACGAACAGGGATCCTGACTTCAACGAACAGGGATCCTGACTTCAACGAACAGGGATCCTGACTTCAACGAACAGGGATCCTGACTTCAACGAACATGGATCCTGACTTCAACGAACAGGGATCCTGACTTCAACGAACAGGAATCCTGACTTCAACGAACAGGGATCCTGACGGCCGCTTGGCTGACTCCGACTACTACTAGTCCTCCGACTCTACTAGTCCGAACAGGGATCCTGACTTCAACGAACAGGGATCCTGACTTCAACGAACAGGGATCCTGACTTCAACGAACAGGGATCCTGACTTCAACGAACAGGGATCCTGACGGCCGCTTGGCTGACTCCGACTACTACTAGTCCTCCGACTCCTGTCCCCTCCGAAGCTTTGCTTGACTTCGACTACTTCTAGTCCTCCGACTCCTCTCCCCTCCGACGCTTGGCTTGACTCCGACTACTACTAGTCCTATTTATATGTTTCGGAAGCCTCCGGTGAGAGTAGAATGGCACAACTACCGATACTTGTGGACTTAGTCGAATTTCAATCTTGAGAAACAGGGATCCTGACTTCAACGAACAGGAATCCTGACTTCAACGAACAGGGATCCTGACTTCAACGAACAGGGATCCTGACTTCAACGAACAGGGATCCTGACTTCAACGAACAGGGATCCTGACTTCAACGAACAGGGATCCTGACTTCAACGAACAGGGATCCTGACTTCAACGAACAGGGATCCTGACTTCAACGAACAGGGATCCTGACTTCAACGAACAGGGATCCTGACTTCAACGAACATGGATCCTGACTTCAACGAACAGGGATCCTGACTTCAACGAACAGGAATCCTGACGGCCGCTTGGCTGACTCCGACTACTACTAGTCCTCCGACTCCTCTCCCCTCCGAAGCTTTGCTTGACTTCGACTACTTCTAGTCCTCCGACTCCTCTCCCCTCCGACACTTGGCTTGACTCCGACTACTACTAGTCCTATATATATGTTTCGGAAGCCTCCGGTGAGAGTAGAATGGCACAACTACCGATACTTGTGGTCGAATTTCAATCTTGAGAAACAGGGATCCTGACTTCAACGAACAGGAATGCTGACTTCAACGAACAGGGATCCTGACTTCAACGAACAGGGATCCTGACTTCAACGAACAGGGATCCTGACTTCAACGAACAGGAATCCTGACTTCAACGAACAGGGATCCTGACTTCAACGAACAGGGATCCTGACTTCAACGAACAGGGATCCTGACTTCAACGAACAGGGATCCTGACTTCAACGAACAGGGATCCTGACGGCCGCTTGGCTGACTCCGACTACTACTAGTCCTCCGACTCCTCTCCCCTCCGAAGCTTTGCTTGACTTCGACTACTTCTAGTCCTCCGACTCCTCTCCCCTCCGACGCTTGGCTTGACTCCGACTACTACTAGTCCTATATATATGTTTCGGAAGCCTCCGGTGAGAGTAGAATGGCACAACTACCGATACTTGTGGACTTAGTCGAATTTCAATCTTGAGAAACAGGGATCCTGACTTCAACGAACAGGAATCCTGACTTCATCGAACAGGGATCCTGACTTCAACGAACAGGGATCCTGACTTCAACGAACAGGGATCCTGACTTCAACGAACAGGGATCCTGACTTCAACGAACAGGGATCCTGACGGCCGCTTGGCTGACTCCGACTACTACTAGTCCTCCGACTCTACTAGTCCGAACGGGGATCCTGACTTCAACAAACAGGGATCCTGACTTCAACGAACAGGGATCCTGACGGCCGCTTGGCTGACTCCGACTACTTCTAGTCCTCCGACTCTACTAGTCCGAACAGGGATCCTGACTTCAACGAACAGGGATCCTGACTTCAACGAACAGGGATCCTGACTTCAACGAACAGGGATCCTGACTTCAACGAACAGGGATCCTGACGGCCGCTTGGCTGACTCCGACTACTACTAGTCCTCCGACTCCTCTTCCCTCCGAAGCTTGGCTTGACTCCGACTACTTCTTGTCCTCCTACTCCTCTCCCCTCCGATGCTTGGCTTGACTCCGACTACTACTAGTCCTATATATATGTTTCGGAAGCCTCCGGTGAGAGTAGAATGGCACAACTACCGATACTTGTGGACTTAGTCGAATTTCAATCTTGAGAAACAGGGATCCTGACTTCAACGAACAGGAATCCTGACTTCAACGAACAGGGATCCTGACTTCAACGAACAGGGATCCTGACTTCAACGAACAGGGATCCTGACTTCAACGAACAGGGATCCTGACTTCAACGAACAGGGATCCTGACGGCCGCTTGGCTGACTCCGACTACTACTAGTCCTCCGACTCTTCTCCCCTCCGAAGCTTTGCTTGACTTCGACTACTTCTAGTCCTCCGACTCCTCTCCCCTCCAACGCTTGGCTTGACTCCGACTACTACTAGTCCTATATATATGTTTCAGAAGCCTCCGGTGAGAGTAGAATGGCACAACTACCGATACTTGTGGACTTAGTCGAATTTCAATCTTGAGAAACAGGGATCCTGACTTCAACGAACAGGAATCCTGACTTCAACGAACAGGGATCCTGACTTCAACGAACAGGGATCCTGACTTCAACGAACAGGGATCCTGACTTCAACGAACAGGGATCCTTACTTCAACGAACAGGGATCCTGACTTCAACGAACAGGGATCCTGACTTCAACGAACAGTGATCCTGACGGCCGCTTGGCTGACTCCGACTACTGCTAGTCCTCCGACTCTACTAGTCTGAACAGGGATCCTGACTTCAAAAAACAGGGATCCTGACTTCAACGAACAGGGATCCTGACTTCAACGAACAGGGATCCTGACTTCAACGAACAGGGATCCTGACTTCAACGAACAGGGATCATGACGGCCGCTTGGCTGACTCCGACTACTACTAGTCCTCCGACTCTACTAGTCCGAACGGGGATCCTGACTCCAACAAACAGGGATCCTGACTTCAACGAACAGGGATCCTGACGGCCGCTTGGCTGACTCCGACTACTACTAGTCCTCCGACTCTACTAGTCCGAACATGGATCCTGACTTCAACGAACAGGGATCCTGACTTCAACGAACAGGGATCCTGACTTCAACGAACAGGGATCCTTACTTCAACGAACAGGGATCCTGACTTCAACGAACAGGGATCTTAACTTCAACGAACATGGATCCTGACTTCAACGAACAGGATTCCTGACTTCAACGAACAGGGATCCTGACTTCAACGAACAGGGATCCTGACTTCAACGAACAGGGATCCTGACTTCAACGAACAGGGATCCTGACTTCAACGAACAGGGATCCTGACTTCAACGAACAGGGATCCTGACTTCAACGAACAGGGATCCTGACGGCCGCTTGGCTGACTCCGACTACTACTAGTCCTCCGACTCTACTAGTCCGAACAGGGATCCTGACTTCAACGAACAGGGATCCTGATTTCAACAAACAGGGATCCTGACTTCAACGAACAGGGATCCTGACTTCAACGAACAGGGATCCTGACTTCAACGAACAGGGATCCTGACTTCAACGAACAGGGATCCTGACGGCCGCTTGGCTTGACTCCGACTACTACTAGTCCTATATATATGTTTCGGAAGCCTCCGGTGAGAGTAGAATGGCACAACTACCGATACTTGTGGACTTAGTCGAATTTTAATCTTGAGAAACAGAGATCCTGACTTCAACGAACAGGAATCCTGACTTCAACGAACAGGAATCCTGACTTCAACGAACAGGGAGCCTGACTTCAACGAACAGGGATCCTGACGGCCGCTTGGCTGACTCCGACTACTACTAGTCCTCCGACTCTACTAGTCCGAACAGGGATCCTGACTTCAACAAACAGGGATCCTGACTTCAACGAACAGGGATCCTGACTTGAACGAACAGGGATCCTGACTTCAACGAACAGGGATCCTGACTTCAACGAACAGGGATCCTGACTTCAACGAACAGGGATCCTGACTTCAACGAACATGGATCCTGACTTCAACGAACAGGGATCCTGACGGCCACTTGGCTGACACCGACTACTACTAGTCCTCCGACTCTACTAGTCCGAACAGGGATCCTGACTTCAACGAACAGGGATCCTGACTTCAACGAACAGGGATCCTTACTGTCGCTTTGCTGACTCCGACTACTACTAGTCCGAACATGGATCCTGACTTCAACGAACAGGGATCCTGACTTCAACGAACAGGGATCCATACTGTCGCTTTGCTGACTCCGACTACTACTAGTCCGAACATGGATCCTGACTTCAACGAACAGGGATCCTGACTTCAACGAACAGGGATCCTGACTTCAACGAACAGGGATCCTGACGGCCGCTTGGCTGACTCCGACTACTACTAGTCCTCCGACTCTACTAGTCCGAACAGGGATCCTGACTTCAACAAACAGGGATCCTGACTTCAACGAACAGGGATCCTGACTTCAACGAACAGGGATCCTGACTTCAACGAACAGGGATCCTGACGGCCGCTTGGCTGACTCCGACTACTACTAGTCCTCCGACTCCTCTCCCCTCCGAAGCTTGGCTTGACTCCGACTACTTCTAGTCCTATATATATGTTTTGGAAGCCTCCGGTGAGAGTAGAATGGCACAATTACCGATACTTGTGGACTTAGTTGAATTTCAATCTTGAGAAACAGGGATCCTGACTTCAACGAACAGGAATCCTGACTTCAACGAACAGGAATCCTGACTTCAACGAACAGGGATCCTGACTTCAACGAACAGGGATCCTGACTTTAACGAACAGGGATCCTGACTTCAACGAACAGGGATCCTGACTTTAACGAAAAGGGATCCTGACGACCGCTTGGCTGACTCCGTGTACTACTAGTCCTCCGACTCCTCTCCCCTCCGAAGCTTGGCTTGACTCCGACTACTTCTAGTCTTCCGACTCCTCTCCCCTCCAACGCTTGGCTTGACTCCGACTACTACTAGTCCTATATATATGTTTCGGAAGCCTCCGGTGAGAGTAGAATGGAACAACTACCGATACTTGTAGACTTAGTCGAATTTCAATCTTGAGAAACAGGGATCCTGACTTCAACGAACAGGAATCCTGACCTCAACGAACAGGGATCCTGACTTCAACGAACAGGGATCCTCACTTTAACGAACAGGGGATCCTGACTTCAACAAACAGGGATCCTGACTTCAACGAACAGGGATCCTGACTTCAACGAACAGGGATCCTGACGGCCGCTTGGCTGACTCCGACTACTACTAGTCCTCCGACTCTACTAGCCCGAACAGGGATCCCTTCAACGAACAGGGATCCTGACTTCAACGAACAGGGATCCTTACTGTCGCTTTGCTGACTCCGACTACTACTAGTCCGAACATGGATCCTGACTTCAACGAACAGGGATCCTGACTTCAACGAACAGGGATCCTGACGGCCGCTTGGCTGACTCCGAGTACTACTAGTCCTCCGACTCCTCTCCCCTCCGACGCTTGGCTTGACTCCGACTACTATTAGTCCTATATATATGTTTCGGAAGCCTCCGGTGAGAGTAGAATGGCACAACTACCGATACTTGTGGACTTAGTCGAATTTCAATCTTGAGAAACAGGGATCCTGACTTCAACGAACAGGAATCCTGACTTCAACGAACAGGGATACTGACTTCAACGAACAGGGATCCTGACTTCAACGAACAGGGATCCTGACTTCAACGAACAGGGATCCTGACTTCAACGAACAGGGATCCTGACTTCAACGAACAGGGATCCTGACTTCAACGAACATGGATCCTGACTTCAACGAACAGGGATCCTGACTTCAACGAACAGGGATCCTGACGACCGCTTGGCTGACTCCGAGTACTACTAGGCCTCCGACTCCTCTCCCCTCCGAACCTTGGCTTGACTCCGACTACTTCTAGTCCTCCGACTCCTCTCCCCTCCGACCCTTGGCTTGACTCCGACTACTACTAGTCCTATATATATGTTTCGGAAGCCTTCGGTGAGAGTAGAATGGCACAACTACCGATACTTGTGGACTTAGTCGAATTTCAATCTTGAGAAACAGGGATCCTGACTTCAACGAACAGGAATCCTGACTTCAACGAACAGGAATCCTGACTTCAACGAACAGGGATCCTGACTTCAACGGACAGGGATCCTGACTTTAACGAACAGGGATCCTGACTTCAACGAACAGGGATCCTGACTTCAACGAAAAGGCATCCTGACGGCCGCTTGGCTGACTCCGTGTACTACTAGTCCTCCGACTCCTCTCCCCTCCGAAGCTTGGCTTGACTCCGACTACTTCTAGTCCTCCGACTCCTCTCCCCTCCGACGCTTGGCTTGACTCCGACTACTACTAGTCCTATATATATGTTTCAGAAGCCTCCGGTGAGAGTAGAATGGCACAACTACCGATACTTGTGGACTTAGTCGAATTTCAATCTTGAGAAACAGGGATCCTGACTTCAACGAACAGGGTTCCTGACTTCAACGAACAGGGATCCTGACTTCAACGAACAGGGATCTCCGCTGACTCCGACTACTACTAGTCCTTCGACTCTACTAGTCCGAACATGGATCCTGACTTCAACGAACAGGGATCCTGACTTCAACGAACAGGGATCCTGACTTCAACGAACAGGGATCCTGACGGCCGCTTGGCTGACTCCGAGTACTACTAGTCCTCCGACTCCTCTCCCCTCCGAAGCTTGGCTTGACTCCGACTACTTCTAGTCCTCCGACTCCTCTCCCCTCCGACCCTTGGCTTGACTCCGACTACTACTACCTATATATATGTTTCGGAAGCCTCCGGTGAGAGTAGAATGGCCCAACCACCGATACTTGTGGACTTAGTCGAATTTCAATCTTGAGAAACAGGGATCCTGACTTCAACGAACAGGAATCCTGACTTCAACGAACAGGAATCCTGACTTCAACGAACAGGGATCCTGACTTCAACGAACAGGGATCCTGACTTCAACGAACAGGGATCCTGACTTCAACGAACAGGGATCCTGACTTCAACGAACAGGGATCCTGACAGCCGCTTGGCTGACTCCGACTACTACTAGTCCTCCGACTCTACTAGTCCGAACATGGATCCTGACTTCAACGAACAGGGATCCTGACTTCAACGAACAGGGATCCTGACTTCAACGAACAGGGATCCTGACTTCAACGAACAGGGATCCTGACTTCAACGAACAGGGATCCTGACTTCAACGAACAGGGATCCTGACAGCCGCTTGGCTGACTCCGACTACTACTAGTCCTCCGACTCTACTAGTCCGAACATGGATCCTGACTTCAACGAACAGGGATCCTGACTTCAACGAACAGGAATCCTGACCTCAACGAACAGGTATCCTGACTTCAACGAACAGGGATCCTGACTTCAACGAACAGGGATCCTGACTTCAGCGAACAGGGATCCTGACTTCAACGAACAGGGATCCTGACTTCAACGAACAGGGATCCTGACTTCAACGAACAGGGATCCTGACTTCAACGAACAGGGATCCTGACGGCCGCTTGGCTGACTCTGACTACTACTAGTCCTCCGACTCTACTAGTCCGAACAGGGATCCTGACTTCAACGAACAGGGATCCTTACTGTCGCTTTGCTGACTCCGACTACTACTAGTCCTCCGACTCTACTAGTCCGAACATGGATCCTGACTTCAACGAACAGGAATCCTGACTTCAACGAACAGGGATCCTGACTTCAACGAACAGGGATCCTGACGGCCGCTTGGCTGACTCCGAGTACTACTAGTCCTACGACTCCTCTCCCCTCCGAAGCTTGGCTTGACTCCGACTACTTCTAGTCCTCCGACTCCTCTCCCCTCCGACGCTTGGCTTTACTCCGACTACTATTACCTATAGATATGTTTCGGAAGCCTCCGGTGAGAGTAGAATGGCACAACTACCGATACTTGTGGACTTAGTCAAATTTAATCTTGAGAAACAGGGATCCTGACTTCAACGAACAGGAATCCTGACTTAAAAGGAACAGGAATCCTGACTTCAACGAACAGGGATCCTGACTTCAACGAACAGGGATCCTGACGGCCGCTTGGCTGACTCCGACTACTACTAGTCCTCCGACTCTACTAGTCCGAACAGGGATCCTGACTTCAACAAACAGGGATCCTGACTTCAACGAACAGGGATCCTGACTTCAACGAACAGGGATCCTGACTTCACCGATACTCTACCGATACTTGTGGACTTAGTCGAATTTCAATCTTGAGAAACAGGGATCGTGACTTCAACGAACAGGAATCCTGACTTCAACGAACAGGGATCCTGACTTCAACGAACAGGGATCCTGACTTCAACGAGCAGGGATCCTGACTTCAACGAACAGGGATCCTGACTTCAACGAACAGGGATCCTGACTTCAACGAACAGGGATCCTGACGGCCGCTTGGCTGACTCCGAGTACTACTAGTCCTCCGACTCCTCTCCCCTCCGAAGCTTGGCTTGACTCCGACTACTTCTAGTCCTATATATATGTTTTGGAAGCCTCCGGTGAGAGTAGAATGGCACAATTACCGATACTTGTGGACTTAGTTGAATTTCAATCTTGAGAAACAGGGATCCTGACTTCAACGAACAGGAATCCTGACTTCAACGAACAGGAATCCTGACTTCAACGAACAGGGATCCTGACTTCAACGAACAGGGATCCTGACTTTAACGAACAGGGATCCTGACTTCAACGAACAGGGATCCTGACTTTAACGAAAAGGGATCCTGACGACCGCTTGGCTGACTCCGTGTACTACTAGTCCTCCGACTCCTCTCCCCTCCGAAGCTTGGCTTGACTCCGACTACTTCTAGTCTTCCGACTCCTCTCCCCTCCAACGCTTGGCTTGACTCCGACTACTACTAGTCCTATATATATGTTTCGGAAGCCTCCGGTGAGAGTAGAATGGAACAACTACCGATACTTGTGGACTTAGTCGAATTTCAATCTTGAGAAACAGGGATCCTGACTTCAACGAACAGGAATCCTGACCTCAACGAACAGGGATCCTGACTTCAACGAACAGGGATCCTCACTTCAACGAACAGGGGATCCTGACTTCAACAAACAGGGATCCTGACTTCAACGAACAGGGATCCTGACTTCAACGAACAGGGATCCTGACGGCCGCTTGGCTGACTCCGACTACTACTAGTCCTCCGACTCTACTAGCCCGAACAGGGATCCTGACGGCCGCTTGGCTGACTCCGACTACTACTAGTCCTCCGACTCTACTAGCCCGAACAGGGATCCTGACTTCAACGAACAGGGATCCTGACTTCAACGAACAGGGATCCTTACTGTCGCTTTGCTGACTCCGACTACTACTAGTCCGAACATGGATCCTGACTTCAACGAACAGGGATCCTGACTTCAACGAACAGGGATCCTGACTTCAACGAACAGGGATCCTGACGGCCGCTTGGCTGACTCCGAGTACTACTAGTCCTCCGACTCCTCTCCCCTCCGACGCTTGGCTTGACTCCGACTACTATTAGTCCTATATATATGTTTCGGAAGCCTCCGGTGAGAGTAGAATGGCACAACTACCGATACTTGTGGACTTAGTCGAATTTCAATCTTGAGAAACAGGGATCCTGACTTCAACGAACAGGAATCCTGACTTCAACGAACAGGGATCCTGACTTCAACGAACAGGGATCCTGACTTCAACGAAAAGGGATCCTGACGGCCGCTTGGCTGACTCCGTGTACTACCAGTCCTCCGACTCCTCTCCCCTCCGAAGCTTGGCTTGACTCCGACTACTTCTAGTCCTCCGACTCCTCTCCCCTCCGACGCTTGTCTTGACTCCGACTACTACTAGTCCTATATATATGTTTCGGAAGCCTCCGGTGAGAGTAGAATGGCACAACTACCGATACTTGTGGACTTAATCGAATTTCAATCTTGAGAAACAGGGATCCTGACTTCAACGAACAGGAATCCTGACTTCAACGAACAGGGATCCTGACTTCAACGAACAGGGATCCTTACTTCAACGAACAGGGATCCTGACTTGAACGAACAGGGATCCTGACTTGAACGAACAGGGATCCTGACTTCAACGAACAGGGATCCTGACTTCAACGAACAGGGATCCTGACGGCCGCTTGGCTGACACCGACTACTACTAGTCCTCCGACTCTACTAGTCCGAACAGGGATCCTGACTTCAACGAACAGGGATCCTGACTTCAACGAACAGGGATCCTTACTGTCGCTTTGCTGACTCCGACTACTACTAGTCCGAACATGGATCCTGACTTCAACGAACAGGGATCTTGACTTCAACGAACAGGGATCCTGACGGCCGCTTGGCTGACACCGACTACTACTAGTCCTCCGACTCTACTAGTCCGAACAGGGATCCTGACTTCAACGAACAGGGATCCTGACTTCAACGAACAGGGATCCTTACTGTCGCTTTGCTGACTCCGACTACTACTAGTCCGAACATGGATCCTGACTTCAACGAACAGGGATCCTGACTTCAACGAACAGGGATCCTGACTTCAACGAACAGGGATCCTGACTTCAACGAACAGGGATCCTGACTTCAACGAACAGGGATCCTGACTTCAACGAACAGGGATCCTGACTTCAACAAACAGGGATGCTGACTTCAACAAACAGGGATGCTGACTTAAACGAACAGGGATCCTGACTTCAACGAACAGGGATCCTGACTTCAACGAACAGGGATCCTGACGGCCGCTTGGCTGACTCCGACTACTACTAGTCCTCCGACTCCTCTCCCCTCCGACGCTTGGCTTGACTCCGACTACTACTAGTCCTATATATATGTTTCGGAAGCCTCCGGTGAGAGTAGAATGGCACAACTACCGATACTTGTGGACTTAGTCAAATTTAATCTTGAGAAACAGGGATCCTGACTTCAACGAACAGGAATCCTGACTTCAACGAACAGGAATCCTGACTTCAACGAACAGGGATCCTGACTTCAACGAACAGGGATCCTGACTTCACCGATACTCTACCGATACTTGTGGACTTAGTCGAATTTCAATCTTGAGAAACAGGGATCGTGACTTCAACGAACAGGAATCCTGACTTCAACGAACAGGGATCCTGACTTCAACGAACAGGGATCCTGACTTCAACGAACAGGGATCCTGACTTCAACGAACAGGGATCCTGACTTCAACGAACAGGGATCCTGACTTCAACGAACATGGATCCTGACTTCAACGAAACTTAGTTGAATTTCAATCTTGAGAAACAGGGATCCTGACTTCAACGAACAGGAATCCTGACTTCAACGAACAGGAATCCTGACTTCAACGAACAGGGATCCTGACTTCAACGAACAGGGATCCTGACTTCAACGAACAGGGATCCTGACGACCGCTTGGCTGACTCCGAGTACTACTAGGCCTCCGACTCCTCTCCCCTCCGAACCTTGGCTTGACTCCGACTACTTCTAGTCCTCCGACTCCTCTCCCCTCCGACGCTTGGCTTGACTCCGACTACTACTAGTCCTATATATATGTTTCGGAAGCCTTCGGTGAGAGTAGAATGGCACAACTACCGATACTTGTGGACTTAGTCGAATTTCAATCTTGAGAAACAGGGATCCTGACTTCAACGAACAGGAATCCTGACTTCAACGAACAGGAATCCTGACTTCAACGAACAGGGATCCTGACTTCAACGGACAGGGATCCTGACTTTAACGAACAGGGATCCTGACTTCAACGAACAGGGATCCTGACTTCAACGAAAAGGCATCCTGACGGCCGCTTGGCTGACTCCGTGTACTACTAGTCCTCCGACTCCTCTCCCCTCCGAAGCTTGGCTTGACTCCGACTACTTCTAGTCCTCCGACTCCTCTCCCCTCCGACGCTTGGCTTGACTCCGACTACTACTAGTCCTATATATATGTTTCAGAAGCCTCCGGTGAGAGTAGTATGGCACAACTACCGATACTTGTGGACTTAGTCGAATTTCAATCTTGAGAAACAGGGATCCTGACTTCAACGAACAGGGTTCCTGACTTCAACGAACAGGGATCCTGACTTCAACGAACAGGGATCTCCGCTGACTCCGACTACTACTAGTCCTTCGACTCTACTAGTCCGAACATGGATCCTGACTTCAACGAACAGGGATCCTGACTTCAACGAACAGGGATCCTGACTTCAACGAACAGGGATCCTGACGGCCGCTTGGCTGACTCCGAGTACTACTAGTCCTCCGACTCCTCTCCCCTCCGAAGCTTGGCTTGACTCCGACTACTTCTAGTCCTCCGACTCCTCTCCCCTCCGACCCTTGGCTTGACTCCGACTACTACTACCTATATATATGTTTCGGAAGCCTCCGGTGAGAGTAGAATGGCCCAACCACCGATACTTGTGGACTTAGTCGAATTTCAATCTTGAGAAACAGGGATCCTGACTTCAACGAACAGGAATCCTGACTTCAACGAACAGGAATCCTGACTTCAACGAACAGGGATCCTGACTTCAACGAACAGGGATCCTGACTTCAACGAACAGGGATCCTGACTTCAACGAACAGGGATCCTGACTTCAACGAACAGGGATCCTGACGGCCGCTTGGCTGACTCCGACTACTACTAGTCCTCCGACTCTACTAGTCCGAACATGGATCCTGACTTCAACGAACAGGGATCCTGACTTCAACGAACAGGGATCCTGACTTCAACGAACAGGGATCCTGACTTCAACGAAAAGGGATCCTGACGGCCGCTTGGCTGACTCCGTGTACTACTAGCCCTCCGACTCCTCTTCCCTCCGAAGCTTGGCTTGACTCCGACTACTTCTAGTCCTCCGACTCCTCTCCCCTCCGACGCTTGGCTTGACTCCGACTACTACTAGTCCTATATATATGTTTCGGAAGCCTCCGGTGAGAGTAGAATGGCACAACTACCGATACTTGTGGACTTAGTCGAATTTCAATCTTGAGAAACAGGGATCCTGACTTCAACGAACAGGAATCCTGACTTCAACGAACAGGTATCCTGACTTCAACGAACAGGGATCCTGACTTCAACGAACAGGGATCCTGACTTCAGCGAACAGGGATCCTGACTTCAACGAACAGGGATCCTGACTTCAACGAACAGGGATCCTGACTTCAACGAACAGGGATCCTGACTTCAACGAACAGGGATCCTGACGGCCGCTTGGCTGACTCTGACTACTACTAGTCCTCCGACTCTACTAGTCCGAACAGTGATCCTGACTTCAACGAACAGGGATCCTTACTGTCGCTTTGCTGACTATGACTACTACTAGTCCTCCGACTCTACTAGTCCGAACATGGATCCTGACTTCAACGAACAGGAATCCTGACTTCAACGAACAGGGATCCTGACTTCAACGAACAGGGATCCTGACGGCCGCTTGGCTGACTCCGAGTACTACTAGTCCTACGACTCCTCTCCCCTCCGAAGCTTGGCTTGACTCCGACTACTTCTAGTCCTCCGACTCCTCTCCCCTCCGACGCTTGGCTTTACTCCGACTACTATTACCTATAGATATGTTTCGGAAGCCTCCGGTGAGAGTAGAATGGCACAACTACCGATACTTGTGGACTTAGTCGAATTTCAATCTTGAGACACAGGGATCCTGACATCAACGAACAGGAATCCTGACTTCAACGAACAGGAATCCTGACTTCAACGAACAGGGATCCTGACTTCAATGAACAGGGATCCTGACTCCAACGAACAGGGATCCTGACTTCAACGAACAGGGATCCTGACTTCAACGAACAGGGATCCTGACGGCCGCTTGGCTGACTCTGACTACTACTTCAACACTACTTCAACAAACAGGGATCCTGACTTCAACGAACAGGGATCCTGACTTCAACGAACAGGGATCCTGACTTCACCGATACTCTACCGATACTTGTGGACTTAGTCGAATTTCAATCTTGAGAAACAGGGATCGTGACTTCAACGAACAGGAATCCTGACTTTAACGAAAAGGGATCCTGACGACCGCTTGGCTGACTCCGTGTACTACTAGTCCTCCGACTCCTCTCCCCTCCGAAGCTTGGCTTGACTCCGACTACTTCTAGTCTTCCGACTCCTCTCCCCTCCAACGCTTGGCTTGACTCCGACTACTACTAGTCCTATATATATGTTTCGGAAGCCTCCGGTGAGAGTAGAATGGAACAACTACCGATACTTGTGGACTTATTCGAATTTCAATCTTGAGAAACAGGGATCCTGACTTCAACGAACAGGAATCCTGACCTCAACGAACAGGGATCCTGACTTCAACGAACAGGGATCCTGACGACCGCTTGGCTGACTCCGAGTACTACTAGGCCTCCGACTCCTCTCCCCTCCGAACCTTGGCTTGACTCCGACTACTTCTAGTCCTCCGACTCCTCTCCCCTCCGACGCTTGGCTTGACTCCGACTACTACTAGTCCTATATATATGTTTCGGAAGCCTTCGGTGAGAGTAGAATGGCACAACTACCGATACTTGTGGACTTAGTCGAATTTCAATCTTGAGAAACAGGGATCCTGACTTCAACGAACAGGAATCCTGACTTCAACGAACAGGGATCCTGACTTCAACGAACAGGGATCCTGACTTCAACGAGCAGGGATCCTGACTTCAACGAACAGGGATCCTGACTTCAACGAACAGGGATCCTGACTTCAACGAACAGGGATCCTGACGGCCGCTTGGCTGACTCCGAGTACTACTAGTCCTCCGACTCCTCTCCCCTCCGAAGCTTGGCTTGACTCCGACTACTTCTAGTCCTATATATATGTTTTGGAAGCCTCCGGTGAGAGTAGAATGGCACAATTACCGATACTTGTGGACTTAGTTGAATTTCAATCTTGAGAAACAGGGATCCTGACTTCAACGAACAGGAATCCTGACTTCAACGAACAGGAATCCTGACTTCAACGAACAGGGATCCTGACTTCAACGAACAGGGATCCTGACTTTAACGAACAGGGATCCTGACTTCAACGAACAGGGATCCTGACTTTAACGAAAAGGGATCCTGACGACCGCTTGGCTGACTCCGTGTAGTACTAGTCTTCCGACTCCTCTCCCCTCCGAAGCTTGGCTTGACTCCGACTACTTCTAGTCTTCCGACTCCTCTCCCCTCCAACGCTTGGCTTGACTCCGACTACTACTAGTCCTATATATATGTTTCGGAAGCCTCCGGTGAGAGTAGAATGGAACAACTACCGATACTTGTGGACTTAGTCGAATTTCAATCTTGAGAAACAGGGATCCTGACTTCAACGAACAGGAATCCTGACCTCAACGAACAGGGATCCTGACTTCAACGAACAGGGATCCTCACTTTAACGAACCAGGGGATCCTGACTTCAACAAACAGGGATCCTGACTTCAACGAACAGGGATCCTGACTTCAACGAACAGGGATCCTGACGGCCGCTTGGCTGACTCCGACTACTACTAGTCCTCCGACTCTACTAGCCCGAACAGGGATCCTGACTTCAACAAACAGGGATCCTGACTTCAACGAACAGGGATCCTTACTGTCGCTTTGCTGACTCCGACTACTACTAGTCCGAACATGGATCCTGACTTCAACGAACAGGGATCCTGACTTCAACGAACAGGGATCCTGACTTCAACGAACAGGGATCCTGACGGCCGCTTGGCTGACTCCGAGTACTACTAGTCCTCCGACTCCTCTCCCCTCCGACGCTTGGCTTGACTCCGACTACTATTAGTCCTATATATATGTTTCGGAAGCCTCCGGTGAGAGTAGAATGGCACAACTACCGATACTTGTGGACTTAGTCGAATTTCAATCTTGAGAAACAGGGATCCTGACTTCAACGAACAGGAATCCTGACTTCAACGAACAGGGATACTGACTTCAACGAACAGGGATCCTGACTTCAACGAACAGGGATCCTGACTTCAACGAACAGGGATCCTGACTTCAACGAACAGGGATCCTGACTTCAACGAACAGGGATCCTGACTTCAACGAACATGGATCCTGACTTCAACGAACAGGGATCCTGACTTCAACGAACAGGGATCCTGACGACCGCTTGGCTGACTCCGAGTACTACTAGGCCTCCGACTCCTCTCCCCTCCGAACCTTGGCTTGACTCCGACTACTTCTAGTCCTCCGACTCCTCTCCCCTCCGACGCTTGGCTTGACTCCGACTACTACTAGTCCTATATATATGTTTCGGAAGCCTTCGGTGAGAGTAGAATGGCACAACTACCGATACTTGTGGACTTAGTCGAATTTCAATCTTGAGAAACAGGGATCCTGACTTCAACGAACAGGAATCCTGACTTCAACGAACAGGAATCCTGACTTCAACGAACAGGGATCCTGACTTCAACGGACAGGGATCCTGACTTTAACGAACAGGGATCCTGACTTCAACGAACAGGGATCCTGACTTCAACGAAAAGGCATCCTGACGGCCGCTTGGCTGACTCCGTGTACTACTAGTCCTCCGACTCCTCTCCCCTCCGAAGCTTGGCTTGACTCCGACTACTTCTAGTCCTCCGACTCCTCTCCCCTCCGACGCTTGGCTTGACTCCGACTACTACTAGTCCTATATATATGTTTCAGAAGCCTCCGGTGAGAGTAGAATGGCACAACTACCGATACTTGTGGACTTAGTCGAATTTCAATCTTGAGAAACAGGGATCCTGACTTCAACGAACAGGGTTCCTGACTTCAACGAACAGGGATCCTGACTTCAACGAACAGGGATCTCCGCTGACTCCGACTACTACTAGTCCTTCGACTCTACTAGTCCGAACATGGATCCTGACTTCAACGAACAGGGATCCTGACTTCAACGAACAGGGATCCTGACTTCAACGAACAGGGATCCTGACGGCCGCTTGGCTGACTCCGAGTACTACTAGTCCTCCGACTCCTCTCCCCTCCGAAGCTTGGCTTGACTCCGACTACTTCTAGTCCTCCGACTCCTCTCCCCTCCGACCCTTGGCTTGACTCCGACTACTACTACCTATATATATGTTTCGGAAGCCTCCGGTGAGAGTAGAATGGCCCAACCACCGATACTTGTGGACTTAGTCGAATTTCAATCTTGAGAAACAGGGATCCTGACTTCAACGAACAGGAATCCTGACTTCAACGAACAGGAATCCTGACTTCAACGAACAGGGATCCTGACTTCAACGAACAGGGATCCTGACTTCAACGAACAGGGATCCTGACTTCAACGAACAGGGATCCTGACTTCAACGAACAGGGATCCTGACGGCCGCTTGGCTGACTCCGACTACTACTAGTCCTCCGACTCTACTAGTCCGAACATGGATCCTGACTTCAACGAACAGGGATCCTGACTTCAACGAACAGGGATCCTGACTTCAACGAACAGGGATCCTGACTTCAACGAAAAGGGATCCTGACGGCCGCTTGGCTGACTCCGTGTACTACTAGCCCTCCGACTCCTCTCCACTCCGAAGCTTGGCTTGACTCCGACTACTTCTAGTCCTCCGACTCCTCTCCCCTCCGACGCTTGGCTTGACTCCGACTACTACTAGTCCTATATATATGTTTCGGAAGCCTCCGGTGAGAGTAGAATGGCACAACTACCGATACTTGTGGACTTAGTCGAATTTCAATCTTGAGAAACAGGGATCCTGACTTCAACGAACAGGAATCCTGACTTCAACGAACAGGTATCCTGACTTCAACGAACAGGGATCCTGACTTCAACGAACAGGGATCCTGACTTCAGCGAACAGGGATCCTGACTTCAACGAACAGGGATCCTGACTTCAACGAACAGGGATCCTGACTTCAACGAACAGGGATCCTGACTTCAACGAACAGGGATCCTGACGGCCGCTTGGCTGACTCTGACTACTACTAGTCCTCCGACTCTACTAGTCCGAACAGGGATCCTGACTTCAACGAACAGGGATCCTTACTGTCGCTTTGCTGACTCCGACTACTACTAGTCCTCCGACTCTACTAGTCCGAACATGGATCCTGACTTCAACGAACAGGAATCCTGACTTCAACGAACAGGGATCCTGACTTCAACGAACAGGGATCCTGACGGCCGCTTGGCTGACTCCGAGTACTACTAGTCCTACGACTCCTCTCCCCTCCGAAGCTTGGCTTGACTCCGACTACTTCTAGTCCTCCGACTCCTCTCCCCTCCGACGCTTGGCTTTACTCCGACTACTATTACCTATAGATATGTTTCGGAAGCCTCCGGTGAGAGTAGAATGGCACAACTACCGATACTTGTGGACTTAGTCAAATTTAATCTTGAGAAACAGGGATCCTGACTTCAACGAACAGGAATCCTGACTTAAAAGGAACAGGAATCCTGACTTCAACGAACAGGGATCCTGACTTCAACGAACAGGGATCCTGACGGCCGCTTGGCTGACTCCGACTACTACTAGTCCTCCGACTCTACTAGTCCGAACAGGGATCCTGACTTCAACAAACAGGGATCCTGACTTCAACGAACAGGGATCCTGACTTCAACGAACAGGGATCCTGACTTCACCGATACTCTACCGATACTTGTGGACTTAGTCGAATTTCAATCTTGAGAAACAGGGATCGTGACTTAAACGAACAGGAATCCTGACTTCAACGAACAGGGATCCTGACTTCAACGAACAGGGATCCTGACTTCAACGAGCAGGGATCCTGACTTCAACGAACAGGGATCCTGACTTCAACGAACAGGGATCCTGACTTCAACGAACAGGGATCCTGACGGCCGCTTGGCTGACTCCGAGTACTACTAGTCCTCCGACTCCTCTCCCCTCCGAAGCTTGGCTTGACTCCGACTACTTCTAGTCCTATATATATGTTTTGGAAGCCTCCGGTGAGAGTAGAATGGCACAATTACCGATACTTGTGGACTTAGTTGAATTTCAATCTTGAGAAACAGGGATCCTGACTTCAACGAACAGGAATCCTGACTTCAACGAACAGGAATCCTGACTTCAACGAACAGGGATCCTGACTTCAACGAACAGGGATCCTGACTTTAACGAACAGGGATCCTGACTTCAACGAACAGGGATCCTGACTTTAACGAAAAGGGATCCTGACGACCGCTTGGCTGACTCCGTGTACTACTAGTCCTCCGACTCCTCTCCCCTCCGAAGCTTGGCTTGACTCCGACTACTTCTAGTCTTCCGACTCCTCTCCCCTCCAACGCTTGGCTTGACTCCGACTACTACTAGTCCTATATATATGTTTCGGAAGCCTCCGGTGAGAGTAGAATGGAACAACTACCGATACTTGTGGACTTAGTCGAATTTCATTCTTGAGAAACAGGGATCCTGACTTCAACGAACAGGAATCCTGACCTCAACGAACAGGGATCCTGACTTCAACGAACAGGGATCCTCACTTCAACGAACAGGGGATCCTGACTTCAACAAACAGGGATCCTGACTTCAACGAACAGGGATCCTGACTTCAACGAACAGGGATCCTGACGGCCGCTTGGCTGACTCCGACTACTACTAGTCCTCCGACTCTACTAGCCCGAACAGGGATCCTGACGGCCGCTTGGCTGACTCCGACTACTACTAGTCCTCCGACTCTACTAGCCCGAACAGGGATCCTGACTTCAACGAACAGGGATCCTGACTTCAACGAACAGGGATCCTTACTGTCGCTTTGCTGACTCCGACTACTACTAGTCCGAACATGGATCCTGACTTCAACGAACAGGGATCCTGACTTCAACGAACAGGGATCCTGACTTCAACGAACAGGGATCCTGACGGCCGCTTGGCTGACTCCGAGTACTACTAGTCCTCCGACTCCTCTCCCCTCCGACGCTTGGCTTGACTCCGACTACTATTAGTCCTATATATATGTTTCGGAAGCCTCCGGTGAGAGTAGAATGGCACAACTACCGATACTTGTGGACTTAGTCGAATTTCAATCTTGAGAAACAGGGATCCTGACTTCAACGAACAGGAATCCTGACTTCAACGAACAGGGATACTGACTTCAACGAACAGGGATCCTGACTTCAACGAACAGGGATCCTGACTTCAACGAACAGGGATCCTGACTTCAACGAACAGGGATCCTGACTACAACGAACAGGGATCCTGACTTCAACGAACAGGGATCCTGACTTCAACGAACATGGATCCTGACTTCAACGAACAGGGATCCTGACTTCAACGAACAGGGATCCTGACAGCCGCTTGGCTGACTCCGACTACTACTAGTCCTCCGACTCTACTAGTCCGAACTGGGATCCTGACTGCAACGAACAGGGATCCTGCTTTCAACGAACACGGATCCTGACGGCCGCTTGGCTGACTCCGACTACTACTAGTCCTCCGACTCTACTAGTCCGAACATGGATCCTGACTTCAACGAACAGGGATCCTGACTTCAACGAACAGGGATCCTGACTTCAACGAAAAGGGATCCTGACGGCCGCTTGGCTGACTCCGTGTACTACCAGTCCTCCGACTCCTCTCCCCTCCGAAGCTTGGCTTGACTCCGACTACTTCTAGTCCTCCGACTCCTCTCCCCTCCGACGCTTGTCTTGACTCCGACTACTACTAGTCCTATATATATGTTTCGGAAGCCTCCGGTGAGAGTAGAATGGCACAACTACCGATACTTGTGGACTTAATCGAATTTCATTCTTGAGAAACAGGGATCCTGACTTCAACGAACAGGAATCCTGACTTCAACGAACAGGGATCCTGACTTCAACGAACAGGGATCCTTACTTCAACGAACAGGGATCCTGACTTGAACGAACAGGGATCCTGACTTGAACGAACAGGGATCCTGACTTCAACGAACAGGGATCCTGACTTCAACGAACAGGGATCCTGACTTCAACGAACATGGATCCTGACTTCAACGAACAGGGATCCTGACGGCCGCTTGGCTGACACCGACTACTACTAGTCCTCCGACTCTACTAGTCCGAACAGGGATCCTGACTTCAACGAACAGGGATCCTGACTTCAACGAACAGGGATCCTTACTGTCGCTTTGCTGACTCCGACTACTACTAGTCCGAACATGGATCCTGACTTCAACGAACAGGGATCTTGACTTCAACGAACAGGGATCCTGACGGCCGCTTGGCTGACACCGACTACTACTAGTCCTCCGACTCTACTAGTCCGAACAGGGATCCTGACTTCAACGAACAGGGATCCTGACTTCAACGAACAGGGATCCTTACTGTCGCTTTGCTGACTCCGACTACTACTAGTCCGAACATGGATCCTGACTTCAACGAACAGGGATCCTGACTTCAACGAACAGGGATCCTGACTTCAACGAACAGGGATCCTGACTTCAACGAACAGGGATCCTGACTTCAACGAACAGGGATCCTGACTTCAACGAACAGGGATCCTGACTTCAACAAACAGGGATGCTGACTTAAACGAACAGGGATCCTGACTTCAACGAACAGGGATCCTGACTTCAACGAACAGGGATCCTGACGGCCGCTTGGCTGACTCCGACTACTACTAGTCCTCCGACTCCTCTCCCCTCCGACGCTTGGCTTGACTCCGACTACTACTAGTCCTATATATATGTTTCGGAAGCCTCCGGTGAGAGTAGAATGGCACAACTACCGATACTTGTGGACTTAGTCAAATTTAATCTTGAGAAACAGGGATCCTGACTTCAACGAACAGGAATCCTGACTTCAACGAACAGGAATCCTGACTTCAACGAACAGGAATCCTGACTTCAACGAACAGGGATCCTGACTTCAACGAACAGGGATCCTGACGGCCGCTTGGCTGACTCCAACTACTACTAGTCCTCCGACTCTACTAGTCCGAACAGGGATCCTGACTTCAACAAACAGGGATCCTGACTTCAACGAACAGGGATCCTGACTTCAACGAACAGGGATCCTGACTTCACCGATACTCTACCGATACTTGTGGACTTAGTCGAATTTCAATCTTGAGAAACAGGGATCGTGACTTCAACGAACAGGAATCCTGACTTCAACGAACAGGGATCCTGACTTCAACGAACAGGGATCCTGACTTCAACGAGCAGGGATCCTGACTTCAACGAACAGGGATCCTGACTTCAACGAACAGGGATCCTGACTTCAACGAACAGGGATCCTGACTTCAACGAACAGGGATCCTGACGGCCGCTTGGCTGACTCCGAGTACTACTAGTCCTCCGACTCCTCTCCCCTCCGAAGCTTGGCTTGACTCCGACTACTTCTAGTCCTATATATATGTTTTGGAAGCCTCCGGTGAGAGTAGAATGGCACAATTACCGATACTTGTGGACTTAGTTGAATTTCAATCTTGAGAAACAGGGATCCTGACTTCAACGAACAGGAATCCTGACTTCAACGAACAGGAATCCTGACTTCAACGAACAGGGATCCTGACTTCAACGAACAGGGATCCTGACTTTAACGAACAGGGATCCTGACTTCAACGAACAGGGATCCTGACTTTAACGAAAAGGGATCCTGACGGCCGCTTGGCTGACTCCGTGTACTACTAGTCCTCCGACTCCTCTCCCCTCCGAAGCTTGGCTTGACTCCGACTACTTCTAGTCCTCCGACTCCTCTCCCCTCCAACGCTTGGCTTGACTCCGACTACTACTAGTCCTATATATATGTTTCGGAAGCCTCCGGTGAGAGTAGAATGGAACAACTACCGATACTTGTGGACTTAGTCGAATTTCAATCTTGAGAAACAGGGATCCTGACTTCAACGAACAGGAATCCTGACCTCAACGAACAGGGATCCTGACTTCAACGAACAGGGATCCTCACTTCAACGAACAGGGGATCCTGACTTCAACAAACAGGGATCCTGACTTCAACGAACAGGGATCCTGACTTCAACGAACAGGGATCCTGACGGCCGCTTGGCTGACTCCGACTACTACTAGTCCTCCGACTCTACTAGCCCGAACAGGGATCCTGACTTCAACGAACAGGGATCCTGACTTCAACGAACAGGGATCCTTACTGTCGCATTGCTGACTCCGACTACTACTAGTCCGAACATGGATCCTGACTTCAACGAACAGGGATCCTGACTTCAACGAACAGGGATCCTGACTTCAACGAACAGGGATCCTGACGGCCGCTTGGCTGACTCCGAGTACTACTAGTCCTCCGACTCCTCTCCCCTCCGACGCTTGGCTTGACTCCGACTACTATTAGTCCTATATATATGTTTCGGAAGCCTCCGGTGAGAGTAGAATGGCACAACTACCGATACTTGTGGACTTAGTCGAATTTCAATCTTGAGAAACAGGGATCCTGACTTCAACGAACAGGAATCCTGACTTCAACGAACAGGGATACTGACTTCAACGAACAGGGATCCTGACTTCAACGAACAGGGATCCTGACTTCAACGAACAGGGATCCTGACTTCAACGAACAGGGATCCTGACTTCAACGAACAGGGATCCTGACTTCAACGAACAGGGATCCTGACTTCAACGAACATGGATCCTGACTTCAACGAACAGGGATCCTGACTTCAACGAACAGGGATCCTGACGACCGCTTGGCTGACTCCGAGTACTACTAGGCCTCCGACTCCTCTCCCCTCCGAACCTTGGCTTGACTCCGACTACTTCTAGTCCTCCGACTCCTCTCCCCTCCGACGCTTGGCTTGACTCCGACTACTACTAGTCCTATATATATGTTTCGGAAGCCTTCGGTGAGAGTAGAATGGCACAACTACCGATACTTGTGGACTTAGTCGAATTTCAATCTTGAGAAACAGGGATCCTGACTTCAACGAACAGGAATCCTGACTTCAACGAACAGGAATCCTGACTTCAACGGACAGGGATCCTGACTTTAACGAACAGGGATCCTGACTTCAACGAACAGGGATCCTGACTTCAACGAAAAGGCATCCTGACGGCCGCTTGGCTGACTCCGTGTACTACTAGTCCTCCGACTCCTCTCCCCTCCGAAGCTTGGCTTGACTCCGACTACTTCTAGTCCTCCGACTCCTCTCCCTCCGACGCTTGGCTTGACTCCGACTACTACTAGTCCTATATATATGTTTCAGAAGCCTCCGGTGAGAGTAGAATGGCACAACTACCGATACTTGTGGACTTAGTCGAATTTCAATCTTGAGAAACAGGGATCCTGACTTCAACGAACAGGGTTCCTGACTTCATCGAACAGGGATCCTGACTTCAACGAACAGGGATCTCCGCTGACTCCGACTACTACTAGTCCTTCGACTCTACTAGTCCGAACATGGATCCTGACTTCAACGAACAGGGATCCTGACTTCAACGAACAGGGATCCTGACTTCAACGAACAGGGATCCTGACGGCCGCTTGGCTGACTCCGAGTACTACTAGTCCTCCGACTCCTCTCCCCTCCGAAGCTTGGCTTGACTCCGACTACTTCTAGTCCTCCGACTCCTCTCCCCTCCGACCCTTGGCTTGACTCCGACTACTACTACCTATATATATGTTTCGGAAGCCTCCGGTGAGAGTAGAATGGCCCAACCACCGATACTTGTGGACTTAGTCGAATTTCAATCTTGAGAAACAGGGATCCTGACTTCAACGAACAGGAATCCTGACTTCAACGAACAGGAATCCTGACTTCAACGAACAGGGATCCTGACTTCAACGAACAGGGATCCTGACTTCAACGAACAGGGATCCTGACTTCAACGAACAGGGATCCTGACTTCAACGAACAGGGATCCTGACGGCCGCTTGGCTGACTCCGACTACTACTAGTCCTCCGACTCTACTAGTCCGAACATGGATCCTGACTTCAACGAACAGGGATCCTGACTTCAACGAACAGGGATCCTGACTTCAACGAACAGGGATCCTGACTTCAACGAAAAGGGATCCTGACGGCCGCTTGGCTGACTCCGTGTACTACTAGCCCTCCGACTCCTCTCCCCTCCGAAGCTTGGCTTGACTCCGACTACTTCTAGTCCTCCGACTCCTCTCCCCTCCGACGCTTGGCTTGACTCCGACTACTACTAGTCCTATATATATGTTTCGGAAGCCTCCGGTGAGAGTAGAATGGCACAACTACCGATACTTGTGGACTTAGTCGAATTTCAATCTTGAGAAACAGAGATCCTGACTTCAACGAACAGGAATCCTGACTTCAACGAACAGGTATCCTGACTTCAACGAACAGGGATCCTGACTTCAACGAACAGGGATCCTGACTTCAGCGAACAGGGATCCTGACTTCAACGAACAGGGATCCTGACTTCAACGAACAGGGATCCTGACTTCAACGAACAGGGATCCTGACGGCCGCTTGGCTGACTCTGACTACTACTAGTCCTCCGACTCTACTAGTCCGAACAGGGATCCTGACTTCAACGAACAGGGATCCTTACTGTCGCTTTGCTGACTCCGACTACTACTAGTCCTCCGATTCTACTAGTCCGAACATGGATCCTGACTTCAACGAACAGGAATCCTGACTTCAACGAACAGGGATCCTGACTTCAACGAACAGGGATCCTGACGGCCGCTTGGCTGACTCCGAGTACTACTAGTCCTACGACTCCTCTCCCCTCCGAAGCTTGGCTTGACTCCGACTACTTCTAGTCCTCCGACTCCTCTCCCCTCCGACGCTTGGCTTTACTCCGACTACTATTACCTATAGATATGTTTCGGAAGCCTCCGGTGAGAGTAGAATGGCACAACTACCGATACTTGTGGACTTAGTCAAATTTAATCTTGAGAAACAGGGATCCTGACTTCAACGAACAGGAATCCTGACTTAAAAGGAACAGGAATCCTGACTTCAACGAACAGGGATCCTGACTTCAACGAACAGGGATCCTGACGGCCGCTTGGCTGACTCCGACTACTACTAGTCCTCCGACTCTACTAGTCCGAACAGGGATCCTGACTTCAACAAACAGGGATCCTGACTTCAACGAACAGGGATCCTGACTTCAACGAACAGGGATCCTGACTTCACCGATACTCTACCGATACTTGTGGACTTAGTCGAATTTCAATCTTGAGAAACAGGGATCGTGACTTCAACGAACAGGAATCCTGACTTCAACGAACAGGGATCCTGACTTCAACGAACAGGGATCCTGACTTCAACGAGCAGGGATCCTGACTTCAACGAACAGGGATCCCGACTTCAACGAACAGGGATCCTGACTTCAACGAACAGGGATCCTGACGGCCGCTTGGCTGACTCCGAGTACTACTAGTCCTCCGACTCCTCTCCCCTCCGAAGCTTGGCTTGACTCCGACTACTTCTAGTCCTATATATATGTTTTGGAAGCCTCCGGTGAGAGTAGAATGGCACAATTACCGATACTTGTGGACTTAGTTGAATTTCAATCTTGAGAAACAGGGATCCTGACTTCAACGAACAGGAATCCTGACTTCAACGAACAGGAATCCTGACTTCAACGAACAGGGATCCTGACTTCAACGAACAGGGATCCTGACTTTAACGAACAGGGATCCTGACTTCAACGAACAGGGATCCTGACTTTAACGAAAAGGGATCCTGACGACCGCTTGGCTGACTCCGTGTACTACTAGTCCTCCGACTCCTCTCCCCTCCGAAGCTTGGCTTGACTCCGACTACTTCTAGTCTTCCGACTCCTCTCCCCTCCAACGCTTGGCTTGACTCCGACTACTACTAGTCCTATATATATGTTTCGGAAGCCTCCGGTGAGAGTAGAATGGAACAACTACCGATACTTGTGGACTTAGTCGAATTTCAATCTTGAGAAACAGGGATCCTGACTTCAACGAACAGGAATCCTGACCTCAACGAACAGGGATCCTGACTTCAACGAACAGGGATCCTCACTTCAACGAACAGGGGATCCTGACTTCAACAAACAGGGATCCTGACTTCAACGAACAGGGATCCTGACTTCAACGAACAGGGATCCTGACGGCCGCTTGGCTGACTCCGACTACTACTAGTCCTCCGACTCTACTAGCCCGAACAGGGATCCTGACGGCCGCTTGGCTGACTCCGACTACTACTAGTCCTCCGACTCTACTAGCCCGAACAGGGATCCTGACTTCAACGAACAGGGATCCTGACTTCAACGAACAGGGATCCTTACTGTCGCTTTGCTGACTCCGACTACTACTAGTCCGAACATGGATCCTGACTTCAACGAACAGGGATCCTGACTTCAACGAACAGGGATCCTGACTTCAACGAACAGGGATCCTGACGGCCGCTTGGCTGACTCCGAGTACTACTAGTCCTCCGACTCCTCTCCCCTCCGACGCTTGGCTTGACTCCGACTACTATTAGTCCTATATATATGTTTCGGAAGCCTCCGGTGAGAGTAGAATGGCACAACTACCGATACTTGTGGACTTAGTCGAATTTCAATCTTGAGAAACAGGGATCCTGACTTCAACGAACAGGAATCCTGACTTCAACGAACAGGGATACTGACTTCAACGAACAGGGATCCTGACTTCAACGAACAGGGATCCTGACTTCAACGAACAGGGATCCTGACTTCAACGAACAGGGATCCTGACTTCAACGAACAGGGATCCTGACTTCAACGAACAGGGATCCTGACTTCAACGAACATGGATCCTGACTTCAACGAACAGGGATCCTGACTTCAACGAACAGGTATCCTGACAGCCGCTTGGCTGACTCCGACTACTACTAGTCCTCCGACTCTACTAGTCCGAACTGGGATCCTGACTGCAACGAACAGGGATCCTGCTTTCAACGAACACGGATCCTGACGGCCGCTTGGCTGACTCCGACTACTACTAGTCCTCCGACTCTACTAGTCCGAACATGGATCCTGACTTCAACGAACAGGGATCCTGACTTCAACGAACAGGGATCCTGACTTCAACGAAAAGGGATCCTGACGGCCGCTTGGCTGACTCCGTGTACTACCAGTCCTCCGACTCCTCTCCCCTCCGAAGCTTGGCTTGACTCCGACTACTTCTAGTCCTCCGACTCCTCTCCCCTCCGACGCTTGTCTTGACTCCGACTACTACTAGTCCTATATATATGTTTCGGAAGCCTCCGGTGAGAGTAGAATGGCACAACTACCGATACTTGTGGACTTAATCGAATTTCAATCTTGAGAAACAGGGATCCTGACTTCAACGAACAGGAATCCTGACTTCAACGAACAGGGATCCTGACTTCAACGAACAGGGATCCTTACTTCAACGAACAGGGATCCTGACTTGAACGAACAGGGATCCTGACTTGAACGAACAGGGATCCTGACTTCAACGAACAGGGATCCTGACTTCAACGAACAGGGATCCTGACTTCAACGAACATGGATCCTGACTTCAACGAACAGGGATCCTGACGGCCGCTTGGCTGACACCGACTACTACTAGTCCTCCGACTCTACTAGTCCGAACAGGGATCCTGACTTCAACGAACAGGGATCCTGACTTCAACGAACAGGGATCCTTACTGTCGCTTTGCTGACTCCGACTACTACTAGTCCGAACATGGATCCTGACTTCAACGAACAGGGATCTTGACTTCAACGAACAGGGATCCTGACGGCCGCTTGGCTGACACCGACTACTACTAGTCCTCCGACTCTACTAGTCCGAACAGGGATCCTGACTTCAACGAACAGGGATCCTGACTTCAACGAACAGGGATCCTTACTGTCGCTTTGCTGACTCCGACTACTACTAGTCCGAACATGGATCCTGACTTCAACGAACAGGGATCCTGACTTCAACGAACAGGGATCCTGACTTCAACGAACAGGGATCCTGACTTCAACGAACAGGGATCCTGACTTCAACGAACAGGGATCCTGACTTCAACGAACAGGGATCCTGACTTCAACGAACAGGGATCCTGACTTCAACAAACAGGGATGCTGACTTAAACGAACAGGGATCCTGACTTCAACGAACAGGGATCCTGACTTCAACGAACAGGGATCCTGACGGCCGCTTGGCTGACTCCGACTACTACTAGTCCTCCGACTCCTCTCCCCTCCGACGCTTGGCTTGACTCCGACTACTACTAGTCCTATATATATGTTTCGGAAGCCTCCGGTTAGAGTAGAATGGCACAACTACCGATACTTGTGGACTTAGTCAAATTTAATCTTGAGAAACAGGGATCCTGACTTCAACGAACAGGAATCCTGACTTCAACGAACAGGAATCCTGACTTCAACGAACAGGGATCCTGACTTCAACGAACAGGGATCCTGACGGCCGCTTGGCTGACTCCAACTACTACTAGTCCTCCGACTCTACTAGTCCGAACAGGGATCCTGACTTCAACAAACAGGGATCCTGACTTCAACGAACAGGGATCCTGACTTCAACGAACAGGGATCCTGACTTCACCGATACTCTACCGATACTTGTGGACTTAGTCGAATTTCAATCTTGAGAAACAGGGATCGTGACTTCAACGAACAGGAATCCTGACTTCAACGAACAGGGATCCTGACTTCAACGAACAGGGATCCTGACTTCAACGAGCAGGGATCCTGACTTCAACGAACAGGGATCCTGACTTCAACGAACAGGGATCCTGACTTCAACGAACAGGGATCCTGACTTCAACGAACAGGGATCCTGACGGCCGCTTGGCTGACTCCGAGTACTACTAGTCCTCCGACTCCTCTCCCCTCCGAAGCTTGGCTTGACTCCGACTACTTCTAGTCCTATATATATGTTTTGGAAGCCTCCGGTGAGAGTAGAATGGCACAATTACCGATACTTGTGGACTTAGTTGAATTTCAATCTTGAGAAACAGGGATCCTGACTTCAACGAACAGGAATCCTGACTTCAACGAACAGGAATCCTGACTTCAACGAACAGGGATCCTGACGGCCGCTTGGCTGACTCCGAGTACTACTAGTCCTCCGACTCCTCTCCCCTCCGACGCTTGGCTTGACTCCGACTACTATTAGTCCTATATATATGTTTCGGAAGCCTCCGGTGAGAGTAGAATGGCACAACTACCGATACTTGTGGACTTAGTCGAATTTCAATCTTGAGAAACAGGGATCCTGACTTCAACGAACAGGAATCCTGACTTCAACGAACAGGGATACTGACTTCAACGAACAGGGATCCTGACTTCAACGAACAGGGATCCTGACTTCAACGAACAGGGATCCTGACTTCAACGAACAGGGATCCTGACTTCAACGAACAGGGATCCTGACTTCAACGAACAGGGATCCTGACTTCAACGAACATGGATCCTGACTTCAACGAACAGGGATCCTGACTTCAACGAACAGGTATCCTGACAGCCGCTTGGCTGACTCCGACTACTACTAGTCCTCCGACTCTACTAGTCCGAACTGGGATCCTGACTGCAACGAACAGGGATCCTGCTTTCAACGAACACGGATCCTGACGGCCGCTTGGCTGACTCCGACTACTACTAGTCCTCCGACTCTACTAGTCCGAACATGGATCCTGACTTCAACGAACAGGGATCCTGACTTCAACGAACAGGGATCCTGACTTCAACGAAAAGGGATCCTGACGGCCGCTTGGCTGACTCCGTGTACTACCAGTCCTCCGACTCCTCTCCCCTCCGAAGCTTGGCTTGACTCCGACTACTTCTAGTCCTCCGACTCCTCTCCCCTCCGACGCTTGTCTTGACTCCGACTACTACTAGTCCTATATATATGTTTCGGAAGCCTCCGGTGAGAGTAGAATGGCACAACTACCGATACTTGTGGACTTAATCGAATTTCAATCTTGAGAAACAGGGATCCTGACTTCAACGAACAGGAATCCTGACTTCAACGAACAGGGATCCTGACTTCAACGAACAGGGATCCTTACTTCAACGAACAGGGATCCTGACTTGAACGAACAGGGATCCTGACTTGAACGAACAGGGATCCTGACTTCAACGAACAGGGATCCTGACTTCAACGAACAGGGATCCTGACTTCAACGAACATGGATCCTGACTTCAACGAACAGGGATCCTGACGGCCGCTTGGCTGACACCGACTACTACTAGTCCTCCGACTCTACTAGTCCGAACAGGGATCCTGACTTCAACGAACAGGGATCCTGACTTCAACGAACAGGGATCCTTACTGTCGCTTTGCTGACTCCGACTACTACTAGTCCGAACATGGATCCTGACTTCAACGAACAGGGATCTTGACTTCAACGAACAGGGATCCTGACGGCCGCTTGGCTGACACCGACTACTACTAGTCCTCCGACTCTACTAGTCCGAACAGGGATCCTGACTTCAACGAACAGGGATCCTGACTTCAACGAACAGGGATCCTTACTGTCGCTTTGCTGACTCCGACTACTACTAGTCCGAACATGGATCCTGACTTCAACGAACAGGGATCCTGACTTCAACGAACAGGGATCCTGACTTCAACGAACAGGGATCCTGACTTCAACGAACAGGGATCCTGACTTCAACGAACAGGGATCCTGACTTCAACGAACAGGGATCCTGACTTCAACGAACAGGGATCCTGACTTCAACAAACAGGGATGCTGACTTAAACGAACAGGGATCCTGACTTCAACGAACAGGGATCCTGACTTCAACGAACAGGGATCCTGACGGCCGCTTGGCTGACTCCGACTACTACTAGTCCTCCGACTCCTCTCCCCTCCGACGCTTGGCTTGACTCCGACTACTACTAGTCCTATATATATGTTTCGGAAGCCTCCGGTTAGAGTAGAATGGCACAACTACCGATACTTGTGGACTTAGTCAAATTTAATCTTGAGAAACAGGGATCCTGACTTCAACGAACAGGAATCCTGACTTCAACGAACAGGAATCCTGACTTCAACGAACAGGGATCCTGACTTCAACGAACAGGGATCCTGACGGCCGCTTGGCTGACTCCAACTACTACTAGTCCTCCGACTCTACTAGTCCGAACAGGGATCCTGACTTCAACAAACAGGGATCCTGACTTCAACGAACAGGGATCCTGACTTCAACGAACAGGGATCCTGACTTCACCGATACTCTACCGATACTTGTGGACTTAGTCGAATTTCAATCTTGAGAAACAGGGATCGTGACTTCAACGAACAGGAATCCTGACTTCAACGAACAGGGATCCTGACTTCAACGAACAGGGATCCTGACTTCAACGAGCAGGGATCCTGACTTCAACGAACAGGGATCCTGACTTCAACGAACAGGGATCCTGACTTCAACGAACAGGGATCCTGACTTCAACGAACAGGGATCCTGACGGCCGCTTGGCTGACTCCGAGTACTACTAGTCCTCCGACTCCTCTCCCCTCCGAAGCTTGGCTTGACTCCGACTACTTCTAGTCCTATATATATGTTTTGGAAGCCTCCGGTGAGAGTAGAATGGCACAATTACCGATACTTGTGGACTTAGTTGAATTTCAATCTTGAGAAACAGGGATCCTGACTTCAACGAACAGGAATCCTGACTTCAACGAACAGGAATCCTGACTTCAACGAACAGGGATCCTGACTTCAACGAACAGGGATCCTGACTTTAACGAACAGGGATCCTGACTTCAACGAACAGGGATCCTGACTTTAACGAAAAGGGATCCTGACGGCCGCTTGGCTGACTCCGTGTACTACTAGTCCTCCGACTCCTCTCCCCTCCGAAGCTTGGCTTGACTCCGACTACTTCTAGTCCTCCGACTCCTCTCCCCTCCAACGCTTGGCTTGACTCCGACTACTACTAGTCCTATATATATGTTTCGGAAGCCTCCGGTGAGAGTAGAATGGAACAACTACCGATACTTGTGGACTTAGTCGAATTTCAATCTTGAGAAACAGGGATCCTGACTTCAACGAACAGGAATCCTGACCTCAACGAACAGGGATCCTGACTTCAACGAACAGGGATCCTCACTTCAACGAACAGGGGATCCTGACTTCAACAAACAGGGATCCTGACTTCAACGAACAGGGATCCTGACTTCAACGAACAGGGATCCTGACGGCCGCTTGGCTGACTCCGACTACTACTAGTCCTCCGACTCTACTAGCCCGAACAGGGATCCTGACTTCAACGAACAGGGATCCTGACTTCAACAAACAGGGATCCTTACTGTCGCTTTGCTGACTCCGACTAATACTAGTCCGAACATGGATCCTGACTTCAACGAACAGGGATCCTGACTTCAACGAACAGGGATCCTGACTTCAACGAACAGGGATCCTGACGGCCGCTTGGCTGACTCCGAGTACTACTAGTCCTCCGACTCCTCTCCCCTCCAACGCTTGGCTTGACTCCGACTACTATTAGTCCTATATATATGTTTCGGAAACCTCCGGTGAGAGTAGAATGGCACAACTACCGATACTTGTGGACTTAGTCGAATTTCAATCTTGAGAAACAGGGATCCTGACTTCAACGAAAAGGGATCCTGACGGCCGCTTGGCTGACTCCGTGTACTACCAGTCCTCCGACTCCTCTCCCCTCCGAAGCTTGGCTTGACTCCGACTACTTCTAGTCCTCCGACTCCTCTCCCCTCCGACGCTTGTCTTGACTCCGACTACTACTAGTCCTATATATATTGACTCCGACTACTATTAGTCCTATATATATGTTTCGGAAGCCTCCGGTGAGAGTAGAATGGCACAACTACCGATACTTGTGGACTTAGTCGAATTTCAATCTTGAGAAACAGGGATCCTGACTTCAACGAACAGGAATCCTGACTTCAACGAACAAGGATACTGACTTCAACGAACAGGGATCCTGACTTCAACGAACAGGGATCCTGACTTCAACGAACAGGGATCCTGACTTCAACGAACAAGGATCCTGACGGCCGCTTGGCTGACTCCGACTACTACTAGTCCTCCGACTCTACTAGTCCGAACATGGATCCTGACTTCAACGAACAGGGATCCTGACTTCAACGAACAGGGATCCTGACTTCAACGAACAGGGATCCTGACGGCCGCTTGGCTGACTCCGACTACTACTAGTCCTCCGACTCTACTAGTCCGAACAGGGATCCTGACTTCAACAAACAGGGATCCTGACTTCAACGAACAGGGATCCTGACTTCAACGAACAGGGATCCTGACTTCAACGAACAGGGATCCTGACTTCAACGAACAGGGATCCTGACGGCCGCTTGGCTGACTCCGACTACTACTAGTCCTCCGACTCTACTAGTCCGAACAGGGATCCTGACTTCAACGAACAGGGATCCTGACTTCAACGAACAAGGATCCTGACGGCCGCTTGGCTGACTCCGACTACTACTAGTCCTCCGACTCTACTAGTCCGAACATGGGTCCTGACTTCAACGAACAGGGATCCTGACTTCAAAGAACAGGGATCCTGACTTCAACGAAAAGGGATCCTGACGGCCGCTTGGCTGCCTCCGAGTACTACTAGTCCTCCGACTCCTCTTCCCTCCGAAGCTTGGCTTGACTCCGACTACTTCTTGTCCTCCTACTCCTCTCCCCTCCGATGCTTGGCTTGACTCCGACTACTGCTAGTCCTATATATATGTTTCGGAAGCCTCCGGTGAGAGTAGAATGGCACAACTACCGATACTTGTGGACTTAGTCGAATTTCAATCTTGAGAAACAGGGATCCTGACTTCAACGAACAGGAATCCTGACTTCAACGAACAGGGATCCTGACTTCAACGAACAGGGATCCTGACTTCAACGAACAGGGATCCTGACTTCAACGAACAGGGATCCTGACTTCAACGAACAGGGATCCTGACTTCAACGAACAGGGATCCTAACTTCAACGAACATGGATCCCGACTTCAACGAACAGGATTCCTGACTTCAACGAACAGGGATCCTGACTTCAACGAACAGGGATCCTGACTTCAACAAACAAGGATCCTGACTTCAACGAACAGGGATCCTGACTTCAACGAACAGGGATCCTGACTTCAACGAACAGGGATCCTGACTTCAACGAACAGGGATCCTGACTTCAACGAACAGGGATCCTGACTTCAACGAACAGGGATTCTGACTTCAACGAACAGGGATCCTGACTTCAACGAACAGGGATCCTGACTTCAACGAACAGGAATCCTGACTTCAACGAACAGGGATCCTGACGGCCGCTTGGCTGACTCCGACTACTACTAGTCCTCCGACTCTAATAGTCCGAACAGGGATCCTGACTTCAACGAACAGGGATCCTGACTTCAACGAACAGGGATCCTGACTTCAACGAGCAGGGATCCTGACTTCAACGAACAGGGATCCTGACTTCAACGAACAGCGATCCTGACTTCAACGAACAGGGATCCTGACTTCAACGAACAGGGATCCTGACTTCAACGAACAGGGATCCTGACGGCCGCTTGGCTGACTCCGACTACTACTAGTCCTCCGACTCTACTAGTCCGAACAAGGATCCTGACTTCAACAAACAGGGATCCTGACTTCAACGAACATGGATCCTGACTTCAACGAACAGGGATCCTGACTTCAACGAACAGGGATCCTGACTTCAACGAACAGGGATCCTGACGGCCGCTTGGCTGACTCCGAGTACTACTAGTCCTCCGACTTCTCTTCCCTCCGAAGCTTGGCTTGACTCCGACTACTTCTTGTCCTCCTACTCCTCTCCCCTCCGATGCTTGGCTTGACTCCGACTACTACTAGTCCTATATATATGTTTCGGAAGCCTCCGGTGAGAGTAGAATGGCACAACTACCGATACTTGTGGACTTAGTCGAATTTCAATCTTGAGAAACAGGGATCCTGACTTCAACGAACAGGAATCCTGACTTCAACGAACAGGGATCCTGACTTCAACGAACAGGGATCCTGACTTCAACGAACAGGGATCCTAAGTTCAACGAACATGGATCCTGACTTCAACGAACAGGGATCCTGACTTCAACGAACAGGGATCCTGACTTCAACGAACAGGGATCCTGTCTTCAACGAACAGGGATCCTGACTTCAACGAACAGGAATCCTGACTTCAACGAACAGGGATCCTGACTTCAACGAACAGGGATCCTGACTTCAACGAACAGGAATCCTGACTTCAACAAACAGGGATCCTGACGGCCGCTTGGCTGACTCCGACTACTACTAGTCCTCCGACGCTATTAGTCCGAACAGGGATCCTGACTTCAACGAACAGGGATCCTGACTTCAACGAACAGGGATCCTGACTTCAACGAACAGGGATCCTGACTTCAACGAACAGGGATCCTGACTTCAACGAACAGGGATCCTGACGGCCGCTTGGCTGACTCCGACTACTACTAGTCCTCCGACTCCTCTCCCCTCCGAAGCTTTGCTTGACTTCGACTACTTCTAGTCCTCCGACTCCTCTCCCCTCCAACGCTTGGCTTGACTCTGACTACTACTAGTCCTATATATATGTTTCGGAAGCCTCCGGTGAGAGTAGAATGGCACAACTACCGATACTTGTGGACTTTGTCGAATTTCAATCTTGAGAAACAGGGATCCTGACTTCAACGAACAGGAATCCTGACTTCATCGAACAGGGATCCTGACTTCAACGAACAGGGATCCTGACTTCAACGAACAGGGATCCTGACTTCAACGAACAGGGATCCTTACTTCAACGAACAGGGATCATGACTTCAACGAACAGGGATCCTGACGGCCGCTTGGCTGACTCCGACTACTACTAGTCCTCCGACTCCTCTCCCCTCCGAAGCTTTGCTTGACTTCGACTACTTCTAGTCCTCCGACTCCTCTCCCCTCCAACGCTTGGCTTGACTCTGACTACTACTAGTCCTATATATATGTTTCGGAAGCCTCCGGTGAGAGTAGAATGGCACAACTACCGATACTTGTGGACTTTGTCGAATTTCAATCTTGAGAAACAGGGATCCTGACTTCAACGAACAGGAATCCTGACTTCATCGAACAGCGATCCTGACTTCAACGAACAGGGATCCTGACTTCAACGAACAGGGATCCTGACTTCAACGAACAGGGATCCTTACTTCAACGAACAGGGATCATGACTTCAACGAACAGGGATCCTGACTTCAACGAACAGTGATCCTGACGGCCGCTTGGCTGACTCCGACTACTACTAGTCCTCCGACTCTACTAATCCGAACAGGGATCCTGACTTCAACAAACAGAGATCCTGACTTCAACGAACAGGGATCCTGACTTCAACGAACAGGGATCCTGACTTCAACGAACAGGGATCCTGACTTCAACGAACAGGGATCCTGACGGCCGCTTGGCTGACTCCGACTACTACTAGTCCTCCGACTCTACTAGTCCGAACGGGGATCCTGACTTCTACAAACAGGGATCCTGACTTCAACGAACAGGGATCCTGACGGCCGCTTGGCTGACTCCGACTACTTCTAGTCCTCCGACTCTACTAGTCCGAACAGGGATCCTGACTTCAACGAACAGGGATCCTGACTTCAACGAACAGGGATCCTGACTTCAACGAACAGGGATCCTGACTTCAACAAACAGGGATCCTGACTTCAACGAACAGGGATCCTGACTTCAACGAACAGGGATCCTGACTTCAACGAACAGGGATCCTGACTTCAACGAACAGGGATCCTGACGGCCGCTTGGCTGACTCCGACTACTACTAGTCCTCCGACTCTACTAGTCCGAACAGGGATCCTGACTTCAACGAACAGGGATCCTGACTTCAACGAACAAGGATCCTGACGGCCGCTTGGCTGACTCCGACTACTACTAGTCCTCCGACTCTACTAGTCCGAACATGGGTCCTGACTTCAACGAACAGGGATCCTGACTTCAACGAACAGGGATCCTGACTTCAACGAAAAGGGATCCTGACTTCAACGAACAGTGATCCTGACGGCCGCTTGGCTGACTCCGACTACTACTAGTCCTCCGACTCTACTAATCCGAACAGGGATCCTGACTTCAACAAACAGAGATCCTGACTTCAACGAACAGGGATCCTGACTTCAACGAACAGGGATCCTGACTTCAACGAACAGGGATCCTGACTTCAACGAACAGGGATCCTGACGGCCGCTTGGCTGACTCCGACTACTACTAGTCCTCCGACTCTACTAGTCCGAACGGGGATCCTGACTTCAACAAACAGGGATCCTGACTTCAACGAACAGGGATCCTGACGGCCGCTTGGCTGACTCCGACTACTTCTAGTCCTCCGACTCTACTAGTCCGAACAGGGATCCTGACTTCAACGAACAGGGATCCTGACTTCAACGAACAGGGATCCTGACTTCAACGAACAGGGATCCTGACTTCAACAAACAGGGATCCTGACTTCAACGAACAGGGATCCTGACTTCAACGAACAGGGATCCTGACTTCAACGAACAGGGATCCTGACTTCAACGAACAGGGATCCTGACGGCCGCTTGGCTGACTCCGACTACTACTAGTCCTCCGACTCTACTAGTCCGAACAGGGATCCTGACTTCAACGAACAGGGATCCTGACTTCAACGAACAAGGATCCTGACGGCCGCTTGGCTGACTCCGACTACTACTAGTCCTCCGACTCTACTAGTCCGAACATGGGTCCTGACTTCAACGAACAGGGATCCTGACTTCAACGAACAGGGATCCTGACTTCAACGAAAAGGGATCCTGACGGCCGCTTGGCTGCCTCCGAGTACTACTAGTCCTCCGACTCCTCTACCCTCCGAAGCTTGGCTTGACTCCGACTACTTCTTGTCCTCCTACTCCTCTCCCCTCCGATTCTTGGCTTGACTCCGACTACTGCTAGTCCTATATATATGTTTCGGAAGCCTCCGGTGAGAGTAGAATGGCACAACTACCGATACTTGTGGACTTAGTCGAATTTCAATCTTGAGAAACAGGGATCCTGACTTCAACGAACAGGAATCCTGACTTCAACGAACAGGGATCCTGACTTCAACGAACAGGGATCCTGACTTCAACGAACAGGGATCCTGACGGCCGCTTGGCTGACTCCGACTACTACTAGTCCTCCGACTCTAATAGTCCGAACAGGGATCCTGACTTCAACGAACAGGGATCCTGACTTCAACGAACAGGGATCCTGACTTCAACGAGCAGGGATCCTGACTTCAACGAACAGGGATCCTGACTTCAACGAACAGCGATCCTGACTTCAACGAACAGGGATCCTGACTTCAACGAACAGGGATCCTGACTTCAACGAACAGGGATCCTGACGGCCGCTTGGCTGACTCCGACTGCTACTAGTCCTCCGACTCTACTAGTCCGAACAAGGATCCTGACTTCAACAAACAGGGATCCTGACTTCAACGAACATGGATCCTGACTTCAACGAACAGGGATCCTGACTTCAACGAACAGGGATCCTGACTTCAACGAACAGGGATCCTGACGGCCGCTTGGCTGCCTCCGAGTACTACTAGTCCTCCGACTCCTACTAGTCCGAACAGGGATCCTGACTTCAACGAACAGGGATCCTGACTTCAACGAACAAGGATCCTGACGGCCGCTTGGCTGACTCCGACTACTACTAGTCCTCCGACTCTACTAGTCCGAACATGGGTCCCGACTTCAACGAACAGGGATCCTGACTTCAACGAACAGGGATCCTGACTTCAACGAAAAGGGATCCTGACGGCCGCTTGGCTGCCTCCGAGTACTACTAGTCCTCCGACTCCTCTACCCTCCGAAGCTTGGCTTGACTCCGACTACTTCTTGTCCTCCTACTCCTCTCCCCTCCGATTCTTGGCTTGACTCCGACTACTGCTAGTCCTATATATATGTTTCGGAAGCCTCCGGTGAGAGTAGAATGGCACAACTACCGATACTTGTGGACTTAGTCGAATTTCAATCTTGAGAAACAGGGATCCTGACTTCAACGAACAGGAATCCTGACTTCAACGAACAGGGATCCTGACTTCAACGAACAGGGATCCTGACTTCAACGAACAGGGATCCTGACTTCAACGAACAGGGATCCTGACTTCAACGAACAGGGATCCTGACTTCAACGAACAGGGATCCTAACTTCAACGAACATGGATCCTGACTTCAACGAACAGGATTCCTGACTTCAACGAACAGGGATCCTGACTTCAACGAACAGGGATCCTGACTTCAACAAACAAGGATCCTGACTTCAACGAACAGGGATCCTGACTTCAACGAACAGGGATCCTGACTTCAACGAACAGGGATCCTGACTTCAACGAACAGGGATCCTAACTTCAACGAACAGGGATCCTGACTTCAACGAACAGGGATTCTGACTTCAACGAACAGGGATCCTGACTTCAACGAACAGGGATCCTGACTTCAACGAACAGGAATCCTGACTTCAACGAACAGGGATCCTGACGGCCGCTTGGCTGACTCCGACTACTACTAGTCCTCCGACTCTACTAGTCCGAACAGGGATCCTGACTTCAACGAACAGGGATCCTGACTTCAACGAACAGGGATCCTGACTTCAACGAACAGGGATCCTGACTTCAACAAACAGGGATCCTGACTTCAACGAACAGGGATCCTGACTTCAACGAACAGGGATCCTGACTTCAACGAACAGGGATCCTGACTTCAACGAACAGGGATCCTGACGGCCGCTTGGCTGACTCCGACTACTACTAGTCCTCCGACTCTACTAGTCCGAACAGGGATCCTGACTTCAACGAACAGGGATCCTGACTTCAACGAACAAGGATCCTGACGGCCACTTGGCTGACTCCGACTACTACTAGTCCTCCGACTCTACTAGTCCGAACATGGGTCCTGACTTCAACGAACAGGGATCCTGACTTCAACGAACAGGGATCCTGACTTCAACGAAAAGGGATCCTGACGGCCGCTTGGCTGCCTCCGAGTACTACTAGTCCTCCGACTCCTCTACCCTCCGAAGCTTGGCTTGACTCCGACTACTTCTTGTCCTCCTACTCCTCTCCCCTCCGATTCTTGGCTTGACTCCGACTACTGCTAGTCCTATATATATGTTTCGGAAGCCTCCGGTGAGAGTAGAATGGCACAACTACCGATACTTGTGGACTTAGTCGAATTTCAATCTTGAGAAACAGGGATCCTGACTTCAACGAACAGGAATCCTGACTTCAACGAACAGGGATCCTGACTTCAACGAACAGGGATCCTGACTTCAACGAACAGGGATCCTGACTTCAACGAACAGGGATCCTGACTTCAACGAACAGGGATCCTGACTTCAACGAACAGGGATCCTAACTTCAACGAACATGGATCCTGCCTTCAACGAACAGGATTCCTGACTTCATCGAACAGGGATCCTGACTTCAACGAACAGGGATCCTGACTTCAACAAACAAGGATCCTGACTTCAACGAACAGGGATCCTGACTTCAACGAACAGGGATCCTGACTTCAACGAACAGGGATCCTGACTTCAACGAACAGGGATCCTGACTTCAACGAACAGGGATCCTGACTTCAACGAACAGGGATTCTGACTTCAACGAACAGGGATCCTGACTTCAACGAACAGGGATCCTGACTTCAACGAACAGGAATCCTGACTTCAACGAACAGGGATCCTGACGGCCGCTTGGCTGACTCCGACTACTACTAGTCCTCCGACTCTAATAGTCCGAACAGGGATCCTGACTTCAACGAACAGGGATCCTGACTTCAACGAACAGGGATCCTAAGTTCAACGAACATGGATCCTGACTTCAACGAACAGGGATCCTGACTTCAACGAACAGGGATCCTGACTTCAACGAACAGGGATCCTGACTTCAACGAACAGGGATCCTGACTTCAACGAACAGGAATCCTGACTTCAACGAACAGGGATCCTGACTTCAACGAACAGGGATTCTGACTTCAACGAACAGGGATCCTGACTTCAACGAACAGGGATCCTGACTTCAACGAACAGGAATCCTGACTTCAACAAACAGGGATCCTGACGGCCGCTTGGCTGACTCCGACTACTACTAGTCCTCCGACGCTATTAGTCCGAACAGGGATCCTGACTTCAACGAACAGGGATCCTGACTTCAACGAACAGGGATCCTGACTTCAACGAACAGGGATCCTGACTTCAACGAACAGGGATCCTGACGGCCGCTTGGCTGACTCCGACTACTACTAGTCCTCCGACTCCTCTCCCCTCCGAAGCTTTGCTTGACTTCGACTAGTTCTAGTCCTCCGACTCCTCTCCCCTCCAACGCTTGGCTTGACTCTGACTACTACTAGTCCTATATATATGTTTCGGAAGCCTCCGGTGAGAGTAGAATGGCACAACTACCGATACTTGTGGACTTAGTCGAATTTCAATCTTGAGAAACAGGGATCCTGACTTCAACGAACAGGAATCCTGACTTCATCGAACAGGGATCCTGACTTCAACGAACAGGGATCCTGACTTCAACGAACAGGGATCCTGACTTCAACGAACAGGGATCATGACTTCAACGAACAGGGATCCTGACTTCAACGAACAGTGATCCTGACGGCCGCTTGGCTGACTCCGACTACTACTAGTCCTCCGACTCTACTAATCCGAACAGGGATCCTGACTTCAACAAACAGGGATCCTGACTTCAACGAACAGGGATCCTGACTTCAACGAACAGGGATCCTGACTTCAACGAACAGGGATCCTGACTTCAACGAACAGGGATCCTGACGGCCGCTTGGCTGACTCCGACTACTACTAGTCCTCCGACTCTACTAGTCCGAACGGGGATCCTGACTTCAACAAACAGGGATCCTGACTTCAACGAACAGGGATCCTGACGGCCGCTTGGCTGACTCCGACTACTTCTAGTCCTCCGACTCTACTAGTCCGAACAGGGATCCTGACTTCAACGAACAGGGATCCTGACTTCAACGAACAGGGATCCTGACTTCAACGAACAGGGATCCTGACGGCCGCTTGGCTGACTTAAAACAATGGGTTTTAACTCATGGTGTTAGGTTTACTGTTATCGGCTTCTGCCTAAACCGTAGCCGCTCCACTGAGTGGCCTGAAAGGAAGGGCTCTTCCTTTCAGCTCACTTAGTAGTTCTAAGAGTCTTTCCACTCGGTAGCGTCTAATCGAAGGCTTGGATTTGTTCGTACTGTTCTCGCTAAGTTCAGGTTCAGGACACGTTTATTTCACTCTACTCACTCTTGTGTTGTTCCTTCGAAGCTTCACCACTCTCTGCCGTAAAAGTTACTAAAGAAGTCCCGACTATAACTCCTTCTGACGTCAATCCACCTTGCTCTCCTTTCACTGATCTCCCAGCGATTCTCCCGTTCTAACCACAACTTTTCTCCGGAGTTCTATGCTTTACATTAGACTTGGACATGTTTGGAAACCACATTTCCTTTTAAATCTCGGCTAGGTTTAAAAGGCTCGTGACAATTTCCCTTTTAATTCTGACTTGGAATTAAAAGGTAAACCAGATAAAGATTGTAAATATAAAGATATGAAAACCCTTCGTAACACTCCTCCCCTGTTACATAGTTTTGTTCCACAAAACAATTCTCAAAGTTACCCCAACTCTGTTTCATAATCGGAACATTTTCTTTACTTTCATGGTCTACATTAATTTTTAAAGTTTAAATTTCAGCGCCTCTGCTTATACCCGAAGTTCCAGCAGATTTGCTTATTTTCGATATGGCCGTAGCTAGATAGAAAACGCTTTTGGTCCATATTCAACACTTGGTCTTCAGACTCTGGTCGGTGGATGTTGAGTTTTTACGCTCTCACCGTTGACCCCTAGCCTACTCACAAGTCGTTGGATGTTGAGTTTTTACACCCTCACCGATGACCCTTAGGCTACTATATCCTTGACCAAGCGGATAAAGTTATCATCCGAAAATAAAGTGAAGAATCTTACGTTACTATTCTGAATTTTTATGATGGAAACAGAGTTAGGAGCCAACGCGTTCTCGAAGAAACGTTACGAGGGTAATCATATAATTTTAACCAAGTCCTTTCCCCCAAATTGAGTTAAAGTCCCCATTAACTAAAAGAACCCAACCCAATTTAATAATAAGTTAGTCATTTAGAAGTTACAACCCCCTTGTTGTAGTTGAGATCAGTGATTTCGAGCAAAGGTTTAAAATTACTTTACCAAATTTCGTGGCAGAGGTGACTTGACTCTCAGGTTCAGCAAAACAGTCAACAACAATTAAAAACAAATATGTAATCTTTCGTCGCCGACGTTTTCTCCCGTAGACTTCTTTGTCTTCCGAGGGCTTCATCGACGACGCTAGAATGCGAGGCTCGGTTGCTCTTTCTCCTTAGCTTTAGTCCAACTCCATCACCTGAAAAATGGCAAAGCATAACACATGTATGGTAGGCCTACAGACCCACCATTTAACTTTATGGCGGAATGCATAATATGTTGGGAGCCGAGAACAATGCAGAACTACTTTGGCCTGTCCTGTGGCATCAATCCGTCAAATTGCTCTCAGTAGGAACGGTCCTACCCTCAAACTAAATTCTCACGGTCCGTTCGGATGCTCCCTTGGCACAAGGCTATGTACTGTAAACTGTCATTCTGACCCGCATGTTATCGGTTCCCAGCACTTTTATGCAAACTATGAAGCGAAAACGGTTAAATATTTGGAATTCAAAATTCCAGTATCTCACTAAATATGATTAAATAAATTGGCCTGTGGCCCTTCGATAATATATTACTTTACTTCTAATATTAGTATACCAACTTACTGGATGGTAAACAACGCACCCATGACAAAACATTACGACTTACGACTAACTTGCACAAAATTATCTTTTTCGCTTACGTACTCAAAATTTACACGGCCTGTGGCCCTTCTATATATAATATGTATAATTAAAAAAAAAAAAAGAAATCGATAATATTGCTTAAAGCTATGTACAACACCACCAGAACTGCAACTGGCTTTTTTTTATAAAAGCAAACATATACTCATTTGACCTCTGGTCCGTTATTGCAATGATCCCGGAATAATGAACAAAATCAATAAATAATAAAAAAAAATAACATAACTAAAAGTAAAATAAACAAATATAAGTTAATGACTTGGCATGGCATTTGTTTTGGCATTTAGTAACCTTATTACTGTGGGAAATAGTCGTTTAAATTCATGTTTGCTCTGTCGAATTCTGTCCTTAACAGAGCTAGCATTACTTCCCTTCTGATTTGTTCATGTTCAGGCTGTTGTAGTAGACGGACAAAATCGCCAACGTTAAAAGTGATTGGCAAAGCCTCTGTTATATAATAGTTCAACGGGGGAATGTAGTTTCCCCTCCGATAGTATTGAAAATTGTAAGCGTATTCGGGGACTTCGCCTGGTCCCATCTGATTCTGAAAATGAGGCTGGTTCCCGAAGGATTCCTGCCCGAAAGAGTGGAATGATCCTACCTCATTCTGGTTGGGAAGGTCTATATACTCATGAATTTCGTCCGACTCCTCCTCCTGCTGAGGTGAGTTGTTATGGCCCCTGTTATGGTCTGCAATAGCCACTCCCTCCATATGGGGCATAGGTGGCGTCCTCGGGCCCAAAGGTGGAGTATCTGGCGTCTCTGGTTGTCTGTCGGCTGAATGTCCGTCCTGACGGATTGATTGTGGTTCTTCTTCTTTTCTTGGTGTCATCATGGAGGCTGTTAAACTATTATCTGGAACTATAGTTAAGTAAAAATACGACATTGGAGGGTGTAAACTTATTTTAAAGCAAAGCAAAAGAAAATAAATAATAGCGCGTTTCCTTAATCTAATATCCTTGCTTCTTGGGCACTTTCAAATCTTGGTCTTGTACTGCCCATATCCACAAGATTTAAGGTAGTCGATGGTAGTGCCATCTGGCGTCTGGCCTGCCAGACGTAGTGATAGAGCATCACCACAATGACTGGGATGATCAAGTTTCCAAAAAGGGATGAAATGCCAAAGAAATTGACATGTTTCTGAACGTAGCCTACTGCTTCATATGAATTTTGAATAATTGGGTTATTCGATTCTAGTGCTACTTCAAGTTCTTGTAACGAAACTTCTGTCTTACGGCTTGCAATATTTGTGACTTTTAGTTTTCTGGTTATCTCTATTTCTGAGAAGAATGTTAGTTTAGGTAAATTATGCGTAAAGCTAGGCACGCTAACCGAAATATTTCCAAAATCAAGGTTTAGCGTTGTTATTCCCGAAAACGACGCAGGAATTGTGAAGGTTTCGGAAAATAACGAACAGCCTGAAGGCAGATTAAAGAGATTGCTGCCGTTCAGCACGACCCGCTCTTTTAGTTCGTCATTACATGCAATCGAAGCATGAACCAACTTGGCGGAAAATACCCAGAGGTTCTCAGCGACGTGACTAAGAATCGGTACTTCCGGTGTCGGAGGGGGTGAAAACGTAACCAAGCAATTTTTCTCTATTTCTTCAAAGTTTTCTTTATAAATTGCGTAGTTGCACGAGTTCAGAACTTTCTTTTGCACAGCTTTAAACAAAGGGCAAATTTGTACTTCTACTTTTACACAGTTTCTAAAGTCATCTAAATTCAGTTCCACAAAATGTGTACGTTCTTCCTTCTGAATAGCAATAAAAGGCTGTGTCGGGTAGACAGTGGTTAGATTATTTGGTAAACTACTTTGAAAAGTAGGAAAAGGCATTATTTTATAGAGATCAAACATTTCACTCCGCGACACCAACGGGATTTCAGTGACGATTCTTAATCCAGAAATTGTAAGCAAAGTCGAGGTTTTAGCAAAATGATGATAGTACGGCCAAACATTTTCGATATTTCGCACGGGCAAACGATACTTAGCGGGTAGACTTGTACTGATTTTTGCTAAAATGTCTACTAATCGTTTGGGGCGAAACATGTTTATTGGAAGACGGTTGGCCGCCAATGAGTTTAGATCGATTTCCACTTCATGAAGCTTTTGACGTACCTCACCTATAAGCTGTTGTATTTTTAAATAGCCAATATCGGCCCCGAAATGCACACCTTGGTTGGTGTTATGGGTGACGAGTTTCGATATTCTTTGCCAGTGCACCTCGACGCTTTGTAACGTTGATGTTAAATTCCCCAACATTTCATCTTGTTGTTTTTCAGCAAGAACAAGGTTTCTAATTACCGTTACTTGTTTCGAAATTATATCCTTTTGTGCCATACCCGCTATCTTTAGGTTGCCCACAGCTTCTGAAAGTTCTGTTATCTGGGTAACTGTTGCGGTACCAAACAATACTCGAAGTATTTCACCACCCAAATCAATGAGGCCCCTTTTACTTCTAGAATTAGTTCCTAATAGGATTGAAATACTTTCGACCTCATTTTCTAAAGCTGAAATTAGTTCATTCATTTTTGAATTTTCTTTTCTGTAAACTTCATACACTTTCGATTGATTTTGGGCAACATTTTGCTGATCCAAGGCGTCTTGGTGGCTGACAATCAAAACAAAATATTTCCTTACAGTACCAGCAATGGCTTTGAAGAAGTCCAGGTTAACTTCACCCACAATCGTCCATTTGGCAGTCGTCACAGCTATTTGGCCTTCTGGAACCAACACATGTCCCAGGCCTACTTTGATATCTGCTACTGAAAAACTTAAAGTTCCGATTACAAAAAGCAGAACTTTCATTTTACTTGTTGCTTCTTTGCGTCCACAATCAAGACTGAAGATCAGAGCTTGATTGCTGTCCGCTTTATATGAAAAATATACGCTGACTTTCACAGGACGGCACACTAAAACACAACACTAGCTTTAAGCGGAGCGGCTTTTAAAATAGCGATTCTAATGCAGCATTTTAGCGAAAACCAACAAATTCAGCGTACTCTCTCATGAGCCGGACTTCGGTAGGACTTAACGTTAGATTTTGGAGCTCAGAAATTTCCGAGTTCACCCTCCGTTTATTCATACGGACTTTACAGATTATTACTACAATTGTCACAACCAACGTCAAATATGACAACCCGAAAACTGCGATTACGATTGTCAAATCTATCAGTAATGCAGTTTCTGTCAAAATTAGTGATTTCGCTCTCTCTTCGTCTGATAAAATTTTTGATCTGAATTTTAGGTCCTTGATTAATTCGGACCATGCGATGGGTTTCTCTCCTTCCCATGTATCAAAAACTTGTTTCTGTGAGACATTTATATTCAATTCAGGAAGAACTGGTTTAGGCTTAATTGATTTTATATGCATGTCATCTAATTCTACGTTACTAGACAGTTTCCATAACCTACCGTTTTGTGACAATTCACAGTTCCTTTTTACGCTCAAAACATTCGCGTGCGCTTCTGGTACCCCTATTTGGTTCAGTCTGGTGCAACTACCCTGTAGCGGCACCATTTTCGAGATGAAAATTTCGCCTTCATTTAATTTTAGGATTTCCGGTATCTTAACGTTTTTTACTGCTTTCCAAGAACAAAACAAATAAGCATTCTTGTCATTAGTAATTAATCTTTCCAAACATTCTAGATTTGAATTATTTTTCATTTCTTTCAGTTCGCCCTCTTGTTTTCTTAAATCGAAAATACGTTCATTTGTCATTACTTTATGATTTACTGTCTGTACTGTAAAAATTTGATTTGCTTTTTCCGACAAAATAAAAGATTTCTCTTTCGTGTCTAGTTTTACCCAAAGCGCCAAGGGTCCCACAGTTGATACTGGCATGATACGGACAAACTGAAATTTGGTATTTTCATAAGAAAGCGGAATTTTCACTGCTACACGCAGATTTTCGTCGACTAACCCAAACGATGACTCCAAAAGCTCAGAATACCAGAAGAACGGGTCGATCGGTTCTATACTTTCTGTGAGCTCTAAACGTCCTTGTTGCCGGTTGATCCGATCGATCTGATCCAACAGGTTCTTTAATTCTTTTGGGGGAACGAGAAGTTTCGGTACCCTGCCATCTTCTAACACAGAAACAGCCCTTTCAACTTCTAAGAAATAATCGACTAAAACTTGTAAATGAGATCCTGTCTCTAACATACCGGAAGACAGGAATGCCGTTTCTAGTGCTAAAGTCAGATTAACCTGCTTTTCATTTAACTGGATTAGGGTATTTTCCACTTTCTCGATTCCCCCCAAAACTTGAGTAAGGGTCCAATTCAGACTTGACATTCGACTTTCCAAATTCCAGAGTGATCTCTGCGCTGTCGGATCATGAAATAGCTCCGACATGCGTATTTTATCACGATTACTTTTTGAAATCGTTTCGTTTTCTAGAATAGTGTCTAACTGCTGTTTTAATTTATCTGCCGGGTGGAAATAGTTTGCTGGGTTTTCGGATGTCAAACCTGAAAAGATCTTGCTCCTGTCTTTTACCATGTGCAACACTGACTCCCTGTATCGGTTCATAACGTAAAGCTTTACGAGGATCGAATTTTTGTAATTTGTGACGATCCCTTCGAACAATCCTGCGGAATAGTTTGAACGACGTTTGAATAAGAACTTAGTTTTTTCCGAAAATTCTGCTACTCGTTCTTGAAGAATTTTACACGTTAACTGCAAGTGTCCGAGCTCCACTTCGAAATACACAATCCATTCGGAGGTAATTACCTTAATGTTTTCTGCCCTCGTGATTAATGCGCCATCTATAAGTATGAGGCTCATGCCATTTTCAGTGGTTTGAAACGAAGGTTGCTCATTTGACAAAACTGACGAGACAACTAGCAGAAACAGGTAGAAATGCATTTCCGAAAAACCTACGGTAAAATATAATATAAACCACGCTTGTCCTTTAAATGGCGTTCCACACAACACGATTAGGGATTTTAAATTTCGCGAAATACGTACGAAGTCCACTAATTTCGGAGGTATGAATTTTTCCCCCGGGCGTGTACGTTACTTTTATGAGAGGTTCCGTACTTTTTACTACTTCAGCGATTTTCGTACCCACCCTCATAAACCACATGATTCCGCTGTTCCGGATCGAATTCTTTAAGTCTGAACTTTTTGGATGGGACCTGAAATACTTCTCGAGTTCTATCCTCGTGACCTTTAGGTTATTCTCCACTACAGACTTCAGTGCGCTTATCAGTTCATTGTCAGGAGTGAAGAAAGGATTACTTATCGTTTCAATAATTAGAGTGAGAACGCACTCTTTAGCAAAGTTTTCTGACACCTTTTCTTGCTTCCCTTCTGCCAAAAACTGCTGAAACGACTTGAAGTCGCTGATGTGCTTAACAACTCCTGCCATATCTCTGAAATACGCAAACAATAAATCTTTTAATTATTGAAAATTTCTTCAGGCAAAAAGAATCACAGTTAGATCTTTAAATTTCAACTTCTCAGTTTCTTTGGTATCCATTAATTCTTGACGTTACTTCTTGTTGCTTTCATCTGTATTTTGTTTAGCTTTTATTTGTTTAATCTTTTACTATAATTTCTTGTGTGTTTCAACATTTGTTTTATTAGAGTGTGTGTGCTTATTTCACTGAACAATTGTTGTATATTTGAATTTTCATCACTGTGCATAACATATATATTTTACGTGGCAAACAGATTGTGCTCTCAATTTGTATTTTGTGACATAATTTGGTCTTGTCTCTATACGAAACATACTTTGTATAGGGTGTTTTACCCATCTTATATGTCACAGCACTCTTGAAGCTACATTTTCTGAAATGAAATGAATCTAACTTTAGATTCTACTAATTTACTATACTTGCATTATCTAAACTAGTCTCTAGATGTTCTAAATTATTGTATAAATTAACCAATTCTTAGCAATAATTTTCTAGTGTCTAATTAGGTGATTCCTACTCTAGTTCTATCTAATTATTAGACTTACTGTAACTAATATAACTTAAAGGTTAATTAACGTATCAATTATTCCTATCCAACTATGGCCATAGTGTGATTGGGTTAATCAATTCTTAATTAACAAAACTGTAAACGGTAAATAAAAATTCTTCTTTCTCTTCTTCGTAAAGATGGTATAGATGAACTATCTCTTCTGCTGCTCTCGTGGCTCTTCCTTGATGGATATAGATGATTTTAGTTATTTGTTGCTGGCTCCTCTATGGCTTCTTCTCTAGCCATGTCTGGATGTTCCTCTGAAGTGGTTAACAAAACTTTACAATAGAATAATAATTAATTTCAGATTTCTTCTCTTCCTTGATGGTTACAGATGGTTTGGTGTGGCCACTGTTCGGCCTTTTGTGGATCTTCTGCTGAAATGTTTAACAAAACTTTAAACAATACAATAATTAAATTCAGATTTCTTCTCTTCCTTGATGGTTACAGATGATTTGGTGTGGCCACTGTTCGGCCTCTTGTGGATCTTCTGCTGAAATGTTTAACAAAACTTTAAACAAAACAATAATTAAATTCAGATTTCTTCTTTTCCTCGATGGTTAGAGCTGGTTTTGGCTTGTCTCCATTTGACTTGTTTCTTGATCAAGTTGTATTCTCCTCGGTCTCAAAACGTTACTAGTACCTAAAAAAAAATTTTGACGAAAAACTTCGTAAGTAATACTGAAGAATACTAACTGTTTCCGTAGCCCTTTTGTCTTTCCAAGCCACCCCGGGTTGTTGAAATTTAGTACTATTGTGTTGGCTTGGTAAGTCAACCGGACCTACGTTTTGAGATGTACTCTGTCATTACTCACCTCCTAACTTTTTATACGTCCATCTCTGCGGTGGACGTTGTACTCGCCTAGGTCTATCTTGTGATTCTGCCATAGACCCTTCGCCCTGCCCCCTCGAAACGTCACGGGTAGCTAAATCAAATCTGACGCCTTGAAGTGCAGCCCGCCTGGCTGCCTGCGTTCTCAATTTCAACGCTTCTGACCGTGCTGTCGGATGTGACAACACACGGTCACGAATTAGAGGTAATGGTGGACTACCAAAGTCGATTGGTGGTTCCACCCTGGAGTGATCAGACTCAAGCTCCCCTGACGGACCTCTCAGCTCCGGCATACTATAGGAATGGTTGAACCTGACGCTTTCCGTGTCTGTACGGTTTTGAGCACCAAGTCCTGACATGAGTCCGGACTGACTCGATGGTTCTTCCAGTATGCCCTGACCAAAACCTCCTCCTTGAGGCCTGGTTAATGCGGCTCCCTGTGTCCGCAATGAATCATCTGTCCGAACACTACCCCGAAGTCGAGGCGTCTCAATCACCGTCTGATTGGGTGACTCTACTTCTGGTCGGACAGGAGACAATTCCGGCGACTTGTCGACTCCTGAGCCAAACTGAAGAGTCTCAGTGGCTACAGAGGTCTCGCCGATCCCGGCAGGATCTCTAACAGGGTCCTGGTTAACTGGACTATCAAAATGTAAACGATAATCTAGTGCCTCGAGGAACGGAATGCCCTCGTAAAACTCTCGAGCAGGCGTTATGCCTGGCCTAAATGCCGATGCCTCTCCGAAGGTAGGTGTGGAACACCTAACTCCGGTTGGTGTAAAGAGTTCCCTCTTAGTTAGCGCATCTTCTAACGATTCGCTTTCGAGGCTCGAAGAACTACCAACCCCTTGACGCCGAACTGGCGTCTCTGTACGGGGGTTGTCCCATAACATGTCTTCGGATCCTAGCGAATAACGGAGCTTACAATCTCCGTGTTCAGTCGGTTGGTCGCCGTGATACGGTTGAAGTGTCAAAGGACGTTGTAACCAAAGATGAGGACGAAATTTAGTTACTTCGTCCTCGGATTCTGAACTCGAGACTGTGGAATCCAGTCTAAGATTGCGTCTTTGTTGTCGAACAACCGGTACGATTTGGTTTGAACCAGCAACATCGTACAGATCGTCGGTAAGCGTGTTTGGTGGGGCAACATCTGGACTAATTATGCGACTCTGAAGTTGGTCGTCCCACCAAGTGACTTTCTTCTTGGAAGTTGGGCCATCTGGCCTTTCGTTTGATGATTCCTGGTTAACTGGAGGTAAAATGATGTCGTCTATGTTTGGCGGAATGATCAGATCGTCCTGAACAATGTCGCTTTCCCATAGACTCCGAGGAATGTACGTCTTCAGACGGTTGTAGTGAACGACTTCGACTCGTCCGTCCGAAAGTCGTGTGATCTGAAAGTTCAGACCATTGTCTAGGATGGCAGTAATGCGAAACGGACCCGCCCATCGAATCTTGTCTAGTTTTCGCAACCTTGCATCAGGTGGCGTGTGAAGGAGGACAAGTTCGCCAACTTTCAAGGGTTTCTGATTCTCGGTTCTGTCATAATAGAACCGTTGACGTTCCCGAGCGATCTCAGAGTTGTCCTTGATCATTTGATAAGCCGTTTTCTGCCGTGTGATCATCTCTGACTTATAATCAGAATCTAGGTTGTAGAAAACTCTACTATTGATCACAGTGTCCGTAGGAAATCGGGCGTCGCGAAGAAACATAGCGTAAAATGGACTGTCTGAGATGGACTCGTGAAAAGCTGTGTTCATGGCGAATTGAACATAGCGTAGCTGATCCTCCCAATCAGCGTGTCCTCTATCTCTGACATACAAGCTTAAAATGTTTGCTATGTCCCGATTTCGTCTTTCAACTGCCCCGTTACACATCGGATGGTAGGCCGACGTACGAAGTTGTTTGATATTTAGAAGCTCAAGGATGCCCTTGAATACGGCATTGATAAACTCTGAACCCTGATCACTAATCAGGCGTTCACACGCACCATAAACCAGGATAAACTGCTCTGTAAATGCTCTGGCTACAGCCTTTGCAGTTTTATCAGGTATGGCCGTAAGGACTATGTACTTTGTGAAGTGATCAGTAATGACCACTATGTACTTCGATCCTTGCGTAGAAACGGGTAAAGGTCCTAGTAAATCGATACCAACCATATCAAGGGGTCTGGAGGACTCAGGTATCGTACCTAAAGGTGCCCTTGGCGTATGGTTGAGACCTTTGCGTTGACAGCAGTCAAGGCAACACTGAACATACTGCTTGATGGCATTGTACATGTTCCTGAAGTAAAAACGGCTTCGCACGCGCTCATAAGTCTTAAGAAATCCAAAATGTCCCGAAATTTTGGAGTCATGGCAATCGAACAAGACTTCTGGAATGAGCGAGCGAGGAAGAACTGGTACAACGCGCAAATCAGACCTACGGCAATTTTGGTACGGCGAATAGACGTAGCAAAGAAGGCCGTCCTCAAGAACGAAATTCTCGATTTCACGTAAGGTCTGGGTCTCGATCTGAGAAGGTAGCTGGCTACCATGCTGAAGATAGTTTCGGATAGCAGAAGCGAAACCATCGTTGCCCTGCAACTGACGCAGATCTTGCGAAGCGAACTGCTTGTCAGCCTCCGGGATCACAGCCATGACCAGCGGAGTCGGAGTAGTCGTAGGAAGACGACTAAGTGCATCCGCAACAACATTTTGAGTCCCTGGAATGTGGGTAATCTCAAAATCGTATCCTTGAAGCTCCATCTGCATTCTTGCCCACTTACCTGTTAAATCCTTCCCGGTTGACTTCATAAGCCATTGAAGGGGCTTATGATCTGAGGCTACGACGAATTTTCTGCCCAGTAGGTATGGACGGAAAGACCTGATACAGTGTACAATGGCAAGAGCTTCCTTCTCGATCGCCGCATGCTTAAGTTCGGCTTGATTGAAGGTACGAGACGTGTATTGAAGGACTCTCTGCCGATTGTCTTGTATCTGAGTCAAGAAGCCCCCACATGCCTTGGAACTGGCATCACAGTAAACTTTCATCGGACTCGCCGATGGGGACAAGTCTGGAAGACCTAGGATGGGTTCTTCTAACAACTTGGAACGCAGTTGTTCGAATGCCATCGTTTGTTCTTCTCCAAACTGGAAGGGTTTGTCCTTCTTGGTCAGCTTGATCATTGGAGATGCGATAGCAGAGAACTGAGCAATGAATTTCCTGAAGTAAGAAAATAAACCGATAGCAGAACGTAACTCGCCCAAGTCCTTCGGGTAGGCAAGGTTTCGTACAGCGCTGAGCTTGTTAGGGTCAGGCCGAATGCCATTGTTATCGACGCGGTGACCTAAAAAGATGACCTCTTCTTTAAAGAAGTCACACTTTTTAGCCTTGAGTTTAAGACCAGCTTTACGAAGAGCTGCAAACACCTTTGCTAACAGTTCAATATGGGAATCGTCGTCGGTGGACGCATTGATGACGTCGTCCAGGTATACATCGACACCATCGTCGAAGAGGTGTCTAAGGATCCGGTACATAATTCGACTGTACGCAGCAGGTGCGTTCTTGAGACCGAAAGCTAGTTTGACGTAGACATACTGATCGTACCCGGGTGCTGAGAAACCCGTGTACTTGCGGCTATCTGGATGGATAGTCATTTGCCAGTACCCACAAAGACAGTCAAGGACCGAGAATATCTTTTTCCCGTGAAGTTTGTCAAGTATTGCCGCGATATGGGGCAAAGGATACTCGTCACTGACTGTTACGTTGTTCAGGCTGCGGAAATCAGTGACGGCACGATAGCTGCCGTCTTTCTTTCCGACCAAGAGAAGTGGTGCTAGCCAAGGTGAAGAAGCAGGTTCTATAACCTTACATGCAAGCATGCGATCGATTTCAGCCTTGGCTATAGGTTCGAGATGAACAGGAATGCGGTAAGGACGAATCCTCTTTGGTGGTGCATCTCCTACATCGATGACAAAAGGATCGATGTCACATGTACCCAAATCGAAGTCGTTTTTGGCAAAAACGTCGTGATTGTTCAAGAGTAGTTGTTGAACTTTCTTCAATCGTGCAGAATTGTTCGCTAAGTGCTCTAGTTTGAACATGTTTAGAAATGTTGTTACTTCATCACCTACCAGAGGGATTATTTCTGCTGCAGATACCTGATCTTTAGATGTGTGTTCAGTCAGGTTCATACATACCTGTGGTTCGGAGACCCAGCTCACTGCATTGGCTATGAAGGATCTAGGAATCTTCAATGGCTCATCTGTGTGGTTCTCGATGTAAATGTGGAACACACCATCTTGTGTTGTTATCAGCTGTTCTGGTAGTACTAAGTCAGGAAGCCTTGACTCCACCTCTTGAGTAGGTGTTACAAGGAACATGCCATCTGTGTCGACAGGACCTCTTGCTGTGGTGAGTACGATGCGTTTGATGGTCTTTGCTGGGATGTTTGTAGCATTGATGGTTTGTAGCCTATGAATTCTCTTATTGGCTTCTTCATGTTGTTTGGTCAAGTATAAAGGGTTGTTGTTCGGTGCCGGATGAGCACTGGTTGAGCCTTGATGTGAGTTGTCACAATAAAGATGGTTGTTGTTTGCAACTGGACCACCAATGATTGAGTGTTGTTCTCGGCTGCAACAGCTACTATCTTGCACTCGTGTTGTATGTACTTGAGTCACGCTACAATTTTGAAATCCTGGAAGAGTAATCGGTTTAGTTATCTCATCCTTATTTACACTACTAACTCTACAGCTGGGTACTTGGTGTGGAATTGAACCACTGTCTGCCATCTTAGTTGACTGTTGTACTGTACAACAACAACTGATGGCACATGGCGTCAAGCCACAATGGCATAAAGTCTTCATTGTTGTTGGTGTACACCGCTGTTCGATGTGAGCACCACCTGAAATGTAACTATCTTTTTCTACTGTATGGTGTGGATTAGAACCACTACCCCTATGTTGTTGTGTCAAATAACAACTGTTGTTGGTAGAACAAGGTGTATAATGCTGAGGCAAACTATTGTTTGTTGCTGTTGTACAGTGTTGTTCTGTATTAGCACCACCTGAAAAGTAACAATTTGTTTCCTTTGTATGGTGTGGACTCGAACCATCACCCCTATATTGTTGTACTAAACAACAACAACTGTTGTTGCTAGTACATGGTACTGTATCATGCTGAATCAAAGTGTTGTTTGTCGTTGTTGTATGGGTACCACCTGTAAAGTAATAAGGTTGTTGCCTTACCTTATAGGGTTCGGATACCATACAATCACTTATTGTCCTTGGTACTTTAAGGATCTCACTTTTTCCTGTTGTTTGGTTGTTGTGGAAATTAAGGGTGTGACAACAGTCCCTAGAATACCTTTTGACCAATTTGTCATGTTTTGCATCGACAACTAAATCATGGGCTTTCAGGAACCCATAACCAAGAATCATCTGTACCCTTAATTTCTCACTAACCAAAAATGTCTCTTTATAGTCACTGCCGTTTATACAAATCGTCTCGGTAATACTGCCAAAAATGCCCATGCTATGCCCAGTGGCGCTCGTTACGTCGTCACCGTCCCTAACTAAAACGTCCCTAACTACCTTAGGTAACTGAAAATACAAGTCTAAACTGACTAGCGAGACTGATGCGCCCGTGTCTGCCAACGCTTGAACAGAAATACCACAAATATCAACTCTAATATATGGCAATATATCACTACTCATTCTATTACATGCACCGAAACACGTACCAATAAAATGTTTGTCCCTTACCCTATATACATCAGGATGCACGGAAGGGTGCGCAACGAAACTCGTACATCCTACTTCGCGTTTAAATTGCGGAAATTTTGTGACAGCCTGCACTCACGGCTGAAATGGCCTGTTTTGCCGCAATTAAAACAGGCTTTTGAGGCCGATCTGTTGTCTCGGCAGTTTTTCGCGTGATGGCCCGGTTTATGGCACACGGAACACAACAACTGGCAATCCCTTGCAATGTGGCCTTCCTTTTCACACCTGTAGCATGTACGCATTTCCTTGCCCTGTGACCGTCCCCTGCTAACACTCCTCGTATCTCTCCCTCTAAATCCACCAGAACGGTCAAAATTTCTCCTCCCACTATCAAAAGCTTCGCCTTGGCGAGAAAAATGTCTCAAATTTCTACTATAATTTTCACCAGAACGAGAAAACACAGTACTGCCTGTTTGCTTATCGTATCGTCTAAAAGGTTCCCGACTGCTTCTTTTGTTCAAGCGGAAATTCTCGGTTTCGTTCGTGACATTTTCCTGACCACATCCTATTACTGGCTTAACTACGCTACTAGCCTGGGCAATAGCTGACAGTGAACGAGATGATTTTGATTTTGCAAACTCCCGTGCCCGATAATCGTTTATTAGGATAGCTGTCGATTCGTCAAAAGTTTCTGGGCATCTAGCCACTACTCGCATACCCAGAGTCGGACTGAGGCTTTCGAGGAGCAGATTTTTCAGTAAGTTGTAAAATCCTTCCTCGTCTTCACCTGGCATTTCGTCCAAACCCATTAGCTGGAGGGCTTTAAGTTTCAAATTTTCAATAAATGAGAATGGGTCCTCGCCCTCATTCAAAAGCAATGTTTCGTGAACCAATTTCGCCTTTCTAGAAGTATGCTTGAATTGTTGGTGCAAGCCTTTCTTAAGCGCATCGAAGCTTGAAAATTTGCTATTAGCCAGAAAATTTGCGGCAGTTCCGGTTGTTCTCATAAAAGCCAATCGAATCAGTTCAGGGTCATTGATATTTTCGTCCCAGTTTCTTAGTTTTTCCAGGTCATCCAAGAAAACTACAACATCGCCCGTCCCACTGAAAGAGTTTACTTGGGTTGCAATTTTACAGAGAGTACCCAGAGAAAGTTTGCTCGCCACTTTATCTGTTTGTTCCGTCATCTTGTTATCGGTAGTTAATTTCCCAAAAATTAATCTAAAACTTTAAGACTGAAAATAAAATGAATGAAATCTCTACTTATTTAATCTTTGCTGTTCATTTTG
>JAKZAO010000015.1:1182284-1218285 GCA_023053555.1 Branchinecta lindahli
TAACCTAACCTAACTAACCTAACCTAACCTAACCTAACCTAACCTAACCTAACCTAACCTAACCTAACCTAACCTAACCTAACCTAACCTAACCTAACCTAACCTAACCTAACCTAACCTAACCTAACCTAACCTAACCTAACCTAACCTAACCTAACCTAACCTAACCTAACCTAACCTAACCTAACCTAACCTAACCTAACCTAACCTAACCTAACCTAACCTAACCTAACCTAACCTAACCTAACCTAACCTAACCTAACCTAACCTAACCTAACCTAACCTAACCTAACCTAACCTAACCTAACCTAACCTAACCTAACCTAACCTAACCTAACCTAACCTAACCTAACCTAACCTAACCTAACCTAACCTAACCTAACCTAACCTAACCTAACCTAACCTAACCTAACCTAACCTAACCTAACCTAACCTAACCTAACCTAACCTAACCTAACCTAACCTAACCTAACCTAACCTAACCTAACCTAACCTAACCTAACCTAACCTAACCTAACCTAACCTAACCTAACCTAACCTAACCTAACCTAACCTAACCTAACCTAACCTAACCTAACCTAACCTAACCTAACCTAACCTAACCTAACCTAACCTAACCTAACCTAACCTAACCTAACCTAACCTAACCTAACCTAACCTAACCTAACCTAACCTAACCTAACCTAACCTAACCTAACCTAACCTAACCTAACCCGGAATCCGGTCAAAACCGGAAAAAATAAAAGATATATTTTTAGTTGATTAGGTGTTCGATTTAGGGGTAAGAAGACATGCTGAACACGATGGTGAAAACCAATTTCTCGCCGGACAAGTAGTTCGCCCGGAATCCGGCCAAAACCGGAAAAAATAAAAGATTTATTTTTAGTTGATTAGGTGTTCGATTTAGGGGTAAGAAGACATGCTGAACACGATGGTGAAAACCAATTTCTTGCCGGATAAGTAGTTCGCCCGGAATCCGGTCAAAACCGGAAAAAATAAAAGATTTATTTTTAGTTGATTAGGTGTTCGATTTATGGGTAAGAAGACATGCTGAACACGATGGTGAAAACCAATTTCTCGCTGGACAAGTAGTTCGCCCGGAATCCGGCCAAAACCGGAAAAAATAAAAGATTTATTTTTAGTTGATTAGATATTCGATTTAGGGGTAAGAAGACATGCTGAACACGATGGTGAAAACCAATTTATCGCCGGACAAGTAGTTCGCCCGGAATCCGGCCAAAACCGGAAAAAATAAAAGATTTATTTTTAGTTGATTAGGTGTTCGATTTATGAGTAAGAAGACATGCTGAACACGATGGTGAAAACCAATTTCTCGCCGGACAAGTAGTTCGCCCGGAATCCGGCCAAAACCGGAAAAAATAAAAGATTTATTTTTAGTTGATTAGGTGTTCGATTTAGGGGTAAGAAGACGTGCTGAACACGATGGTGAAAACCAATTTCTTGCCGGATAAGTAGTTCGCCCGGAATCCGGCCAAAACCGGAAAAAATGAAAGATTTATTTTTAGTTGATTAGATATTCGATTTAGGGGTAAGAAGACATGCTGACACGATGGTGAAAACCAATTTCTCGCCGGACAAGTAGTTCGCCCGGAATCCGGCCAAAACCGGAAAAAATAAAAGATTTATTTTTAGTTGATTAGGTGTTCGATTTAGGGGAAGAAGACAAGCTGAACACGTTGGTGAAAACCAATTTCTCGCCGGATAAGTAGTTCGCCCGGAATCCGGCCAAAACCGGAAAAATAAAAGATTTATTTTTACTTGATTAGATATTCGATTTAGGGGTAAGAAGACATGCTGAACACGATGGTGAAAACCAACTTCTCGCCGGACAAGTAGTTCGCCCGGAATCCGGCCAAAACCGGAAAAAATAAAAGATTTATTTTTAGTTGATTAGATATTCGATTTAGGGGTAAGAAGACATGCTGAACACGATGGTGAAAACCAATTTCTCGCCGGACAAGTAGTTCGCCCAGAATCCGGCCAAAACCGGAAAAAATAAAAGATTTATTTTTAGTTGATTAGGTGTTCGATTTTGGGGTAAGAAGACATGCTGAACACGATGGTGAAAACCAATTTCTTGCCGGATAAGTAGTTCGCCCGGAATCCGGCCAAAACCGGAAAAAATAAAAGATTTATTTTTACTTGATTAGATATTCGATTTAGGGGTAAGAAGACATGCTGAACACGATGGTGAAAACCAACTTCTCGCCGGACAAGTAGTTCGCCCGGAATCCGGTCAAAACCGGAAAAAATAAAAGATTTATTTTTAGTTGATTAGATATTCGATTTAGGGGTAAGAAGACATGCTGAACACGATGGTGAAAACCAATGTCTCGCCGGACAAGTAGTTCGCCCGGAATCCGGCCAAAACCGGAAAAAATAAAAGATTTATTTTTAGTTGATTAGGTATTCGATTTAGGGGTAAGAAGACATGCTGACACGATGGTGAAAACCAATTTCTCGCCGGACAAGTAGTTCGCCCGGAATCCGGCCAAAACCGGAAAAAATAAAAGATTTATTTTTAGTTGATTAGGTGTTCGATTTAGGGGAAGAAGACAAGCTGAACACGTTGGTGAAAACCAATTTCTCGCCGGATAAGTAGTTCGCCCGGAATCCGGCCAAAATCGGAAAAATAAAAGATTTATTTTTACTTGATTAGATATTCGATTTAGGGGTAAGAAGACATGCTGAACACGATGGTGAAAACCAACTTCTCGCCGGACAAGTAGTTCGCCCGGAATCCGGCCAAAACCGGAAAAAATAAAAGATTTATTTTTAGTTGATTAGATATTCGATTTAGGGGTAAGAAGACATGCTGAACACGATGGTGAAAACCAATTTCTCGCCGGACAAGTAGTTCGCCCAGAATCCGGCCAAAACCGGAAAAAATAAAAGATTTATTTTTAGTTGATTAGATGTTCGATTTTGGGGTAAGAAGACATGCTGAACACGATGGTGAAAACCAATTTCTTGCCGGATAAGTAGTTCGCCCGGAATCCGGCCAAAACCGGAAAAAATAAAAGATTTATTTTTACTTGATTAGATATTCGATTTAGGGGTAAGAAGACATGCTGAACACGATTGTGAAAACCAACTTCTCGCCGGACAAGTAGTTCGCCCGGAATCCGGTCAAAACCGGAAAAAATAAAAGATTTATTTTTAGTTGATTAGATATTCGATTTAGGGGTAAGAAGACATGCTGAACACGATGGTGAAAACCAATGTCTCGCCGGACAAGTAGTTCGCCCGGAATCCGGCCAAAACCGGAAAAAATAAAAGATTTATTTTTAGTTGATTAGGTGTTCGATTTAGGGGTAAGAAGACATGCTGAACACGATGGAGAAAACCAATTTCTTGCCGGATAAGTAGTTCGCCCGGAATCCGGCCAAAACCGGAAAAAATAAAAGATTTATTTTTAGTTGATTAGATACTCGATTTAGGGGTAAGAAGACATGCTGAACACGATGGTGAAAACCAATTTCTCACCGGACAAGTAGTTCGCCCGGAATCCGGTCAAAACCGGAAAAAATAAAAGATCTATTTTTAGTTGATTAGGTATTCGATTTAGGGGTAAGAAGACATGCTGAACACGATGGTGAAAACTAATTTCTCTCCGGATAAGTAGTTCGCCCGGAATCTGGCCAAAACCGGAAAAAATAAAAGATTTATTTTTACTTGATTAGATATTCGATTTAGGGGTAAGAAGGCATGCTGAACACGATGGTGAAAACCAATTTCTAAAAATAAAAGATTTATTTTTACTTGATTAGATATTCGATTTAGGGGTAAGAAGACATGCTGAACACGATGGTGAAAACCAACTTCTCGCCGGACAAGTAGTTCGCCCGGAATCCGGTCAAAACCGGAAAAAATAAAAGATTTATTTTTAGTTGATTAGATATTCGATTTAGGGGTAAGAAGACATGCTGAACACGATGGTGAAAACCAATTTCTCGCCGGACAAGTAGTTCGCCCGGAATCCGGTCAAAACCGGAAAAAATAAAAGATTTATTTTTAGTTGATTAGATATTCGATTTAGGGGTAAGAAGACATGCTGAACACGATGGTGAAAACCAATGTCTCGCCGGACAAGTAGTTCGCCTGGAATCCGGCCAAAACCGGAAAAAATAAAAGATTTATTTTTAGTTGAGAATCCGGCCAAAACCGGAAAAAAAAAAGATTTATTTTTACTTGATTAGATATTCGATTTAGGGGTAAGAAGACATGCTGAACACGATGGTGAAAACCAATTTCTCGCCGGACAAGTAGTTCGCCCGGAATCCGGTCAAAACCGGAAAAGATTTATTTTTAGTTGATTAGATATTCGATTTAGGGGTAAGAAGACATGCTGAACACGATGGTGAAAACCAATTTCTCGCCGGATAAGTAGTTCGCCCGGAATCCGGCCAAAACCGGAAAAAATAAAAGATTTATTTTTAGTTGATTAGATGTTCGATTTAGGGGTAAGAAGACATGCTGAACACGATGGTGAAAAACAATTTCTCGCCGGACAAGTGGTTCGCCCGGAATCCGGCCAAAACCGGAAAAAATAAAAGATTTATTTTTAGTTGAATAGGTGTTTGATTTAGGGGTAAGAAGACATGCTGAACACGATGGTGAAAACCAATTTCTCGCCGGACTAGTAGTTCGCCCGGAATCCGGCCAAAACCGGAAAAAATAAAAGATTTATTATTAGCTGATTAGGTGTTCGATTTAGGGGTAAGAAGACATGCTGAACACGATGGTGAAAACCAATTTCTCGCCGGACAAGTAGTTCGCCCGGCATCCGGCCAAAACCGGAAAAAATAAAAGATTTATTTTTAGTTGATTAGGTGTTCGATTTAGGGGTAAGAAGACATGCTGAACACGATGGTGAAAACCAATTTCTCGCCGGACAAGTAGTTCGCCCGGAATCCGGTCAAAACCGAAAAAAATAAAAGATCTATTTTTAGTTGATTAGATATTCGATTTAGGGGTAAGAAGACATGCTGAACACGATGGTGAAAACCAATTTCTCGCCGGACAAGTAGTTCGCCCGGATTGAAAACCCTTTTTTAAGTGAGTAACCACTCACAAACTAGTACACCCTTTTTTAAGTGAGCAACCCCTCACAAACTAGTACACCCTTTTTTAATAATAATAATAATAATATAATTGCAATAATAAGGCTTTCGCCTCTATAAATTAAGTGAGTAACCCCTCACAAACTAGTACACCCTTTTTTAAACGAGTAACCCCTCACAAACTAGTACACCCTTTTTTAAGTGAGTAACCCATCACAAACTAGTACACCATTTTTTAAGTGAGCAACCCCTCACAAACTAGTACACCCTTTTTTAAGTGAGCAACCCCTCACAAACTAGTACACCCTTTTTTAAGTGAGTAACCCCTCACAAACTAGTACACCCTTTTTTAAGTGAGTAACCTCTCAAAAACTAGTACACCCTTTTTTAATAATAATAATAATAATATAATTGCAATAATAAGGCTTTCGCCTCTATAAATTAAGTGAGTAACCCCTCACAAACTAGTACACCCTTTTTTTAAACGAGTAACCCCTCACAAACTAGTACACCCTTTTTTAAGTGAGTAACCCATCACAAACTAGTACATCATTTTTTAAGTGAGCAACCCCTCACAAACTAGTACACCCTTTTTTAAGTGAGCAACCCCTCACAAACTAGTACACCCTTTTTTAAGTGAGTAACCCCTCACAAACTAGTACACCCTTTTTTAAGTGAGTAACCTCTCAAAAACTAGTACACCCTTTTTTAAGTGAGTAACCCCTCACAAACTAGTACACCCTTTTAAGTGAGTAACCCCTCACAAACTAGTACACCCTTTTTTAAGTGAGCAACCCCTCACAAACTAGTACACCCTTTTTTAAGTGAGTAACCCCTCACAAACTAGTACACCCTTTTACACCGGGTTTGGTGACGAGGCAGGATCCGAGTTCGTTGACTTAATTTTGACTATGTCCAAAGCGGAGGCAGGATCCGGGTTCGTTGACTGAATTTTGACTAAGTCCAAAGTGGAGGCAGGATCAGGGTTAGTTTTAGAGGCAGGATCCGAGTTCGTTGTCGAGGCAGGATCCAGGTTCGTTGTCGAGGCAGAATCCGGGTTCGTTGACTGAATTTTGACTAAGTCCAGAGTGGTGGCAGGATCCGGGTTTGTTGTCGAGGCAGGATCCGGGTTCGTTGACTGAATTTTGAATAAGTCCAACGTGGTGGCAGGATCCGGGTTTGTTGACGAGACAGGATCCGAGTTCGTTGACTGAATTATGACTAAGTCCAAAGTGGTGGCAGGATCCGGGTTCGTTTTCGAGGCAGTATCCAGGTTCGTTGTCGAGGCAGGATCCGTGTTCGTTGACTGAGGATCGTTGTCGAGGCAGGATCCGGGTGGTCGAGGTCGAGGCAGGATCCGGGTGAAACTGAGATGACAACGCTCATGTCTAAACTGAGGGACATTCTGGAGGAGACATATCTCTGGATGGATGCTAACCGACTTGTTATTAATGTTGATAAATCTTGCGTTTTATTGTTTTCCCGGGTCGGAAGTGTCCAGCCGGAGATATGTCGTATCCAAACATCCAGAGGTCTGATCAGTCGGCCAGAAAAGCGCTTCGCAAAATACCTGGGAGTCCTCCTTGATGAGAACCTGTCATTCCTGCATCACATCCAAGCAGTAGAGCTGAAGCTATCTCGGAATCTTGGAATAATGAAAAAACTAAAGAACACCTTACCGCAGAATACACTGGTCCTCCTGTACAACGCTCTTATAAAACCCCATATACAGTATTGTGCAATGATCTGGCAATCGACTTTCAAATCTCACCTGCGAAAACTGAATTCGATTCACAAACGATGTCTGATTTTAATTGGAAAAAATGAAGAGTATTTGTCGCTGGAGTCGCTGCACCAATTGTCATGCCTGACCTTCGTGTTTAAGTTTTTAGCTGGGGAGCTGCCATCTGCATTTAAAACTTTATTTCGATCCATCTCGGACCAGCATAATATGCACACCCGATCATCCTCAAACCTGCACATACCGTTCACCCCGACTGTACGATCAGATTTTGCTCCGCATGTAACATGTGCAAAGATATGGAACTTGATCCCAGAAGAGCTGAGACGTAGGAGCTCCCTTGCGTCATTTAAGAAAAGAGTAAAAAATCATTTACTAGCATTACAGAAGAATAATTAAAATAAGGTATGGTAAACAAAAAAAAAATTAATAATATAAAAGTAAGATGTAATTATGATTTTCTTTTTTCTTCTCTTTTTTTTTTCTTTTTTTGATGGGGTGGTTTCCCCTGGGGTGAGGTGCAGGAAGGTAACGGTTAGCTGTTTTTTTTTGTAGAGGTAAGGCTGTGTCTGAGAGTAGGAGCAGTGACCACTCTGCGTTTTATGTATAAACGTAAAGATTCTGGTTCTCGGCGTCCAGGAATGGACTGAGTGTTGTGATTAAGTGTGATTTATTTTTTATTTATTAATAAACCCATTGAACTCGAGGTTCGTTGTCGAGGCTGGATCCGGGTTCGTTGACTGAATTTTGACTAAGTCCAGAGTGGTGGCAGGATCCGGGTTTTTTGTCGAGGCAGGATCCGGGTTCGTTGACTGAATTTTGACTAAGTCCAAAGTGTTGGCAGGATCCGGATTCGTTTACGAGGCAGTATCCAGGTTCGTTGTCGAGGCAGGATCCGGGTTCGTTGACTGAATTTTGACTCAAAGTGGTGGCAGGATCCGGGTTTTTTGACGAGGCAGAGCGAGGCAGGCTCACGGAGCGAACGAGGATGTGGGGGCTTCATGCAGCGGTTTTCGAGGTAGGATCCGAGTTCGTTGTCGAGGCAGGATCCGGGTTCGCTGTCGAGGCAGGATCCGGGTTCGTTGACTGAATTTTGACTAAGTCCAGAGTGGTGGCAGGATCCGGGTTTGTTGACGAGGAAGAGCGAGGCAGGCTCACGGAGCGAACGAGGATGTGGGGGCTTCATGCAGCGGTTTTCGCGGTAGGATCCGAGATCGTTGTCGAGATCGTTGTCCGGCCAAAACCGGAAAAAATAAAAGATTTATTTTTAGTTGATTAGATGTTCGATTTAGGGGTAAGAAGACATGCTGAACACGATGGTGAAAACCAATTTCTCGCCGGACAAGTGGTTCGCCCGGAATCCAGCCAAAACCGGAAAAATAAAAGATTTATTTTTAGTTGATTAGATGTTTGATTTAGGGGTAAGAAGACATGCAGAACACGTTGGTGAAAACCAATTTCTCGCCGGACAAGTAGTTCGCCCGGAATAAAAGATTTATTTTTAGTTGATTAGATGTTCGATCTAGGGGTAAGAAGACATGCTGAACACGTTGGTGAAAACCAATTTCTCGCCGGACAAGTAGTTCGCCCGGAATCCGGCCAAAACCAGAAAAAAATAAAAGATTTATTTTTAGTTGATTAGATGTTCGATTTAGGGGTAAGAAGACATGCTGAACACGATGGTGAAAACCAATTTGTCGCCGGACAAGTAGTTCGCCCGGAATAAAAGATTTATTTTTAGTTGATTAGGTGTTCGATTTAGGAGTAAGAAGACATGCTGAACACGATGGTGAAAACCAATTTCTCGCCGGATAAGTAGTTCGCCCGGAATCCGGCCAAAACCGGAAAAAATAAAAGATTTATTTTTAGTTGATTAGATATTCGATTTAGGGGTAAGAAGACATGCTGAACACGATGGTGAAAACCAATTTCTCGCCGGACAAGTAGTTCGCCCGGAATCCGGTCAAAACCGGAAAAAATAAAAGATCTATTTTTAGTTGATTAGGTATTCGATTTAGGGGTAAGAAGACATGCTGAACACGATGGTGAAAACTAATTTCTCTCCGGATAAGTAGTTCGCCCGGAATCTGGCCAAAACCGGAAAAAATAAAAGATTTATTTTTACTTGATTAGATATTCGATTTAGGGGTAAGAAGGCATGCTGAACACGATGGTGAAAACCAATTTCTAAAAATAAAAGATTTATTTTTACTTGATTAGATATTCGATTTAGGGGTAAGAAGACATGCTGAACACGATGGTGAAAACCAACTTCTCGCCGGACAAGTAGTTCGCCCGGAATCCGGTCAAAACCGGAAAAAATAAAAGATTTTTTTTTAGTTGATTAGATATTCGATTTAGGGGTAAGAAGACATGCTGAACACGATGGTGAAAACCAATTTCTCGCCGGACAAGTAGTTCGCCCGGAATCCGGTCAAAACCGGAAAAAATAAAAGATTTATTTTTAGTTGATTAGATATTCGATTTAGGGGTAAGAAGACATGCTGAACACGATGGTGAAAACCAATGTCTCGCCGGACAAGTAGTTCGCCTGGAATCCGGCCAAAACCGGAAAAAATAAAAGATTTATTTTTAGTTGAGAATCCGGCCAAAACCGGAAAAAAAAAAGATTTATTTTTACTTGATTAGATATTCGATTTAGGGGTAAGAAGACATGCTGAACACGATGGTGAAAACCAATTTCTCGCCGGACAAGTAGTTCGCCCGGAATCCGGCCAAAACCGGAAAAAATAAAAGATTTATTTTTAGTTGATTAGGTGTTCGATTTAGGAGTAAGAAGACATGCTGAACACGATGGTGAAAACCAATTTCTCGCCGGACAAGTAGTTCGCCCGGAATCCGGCCAAAACCGGAAAAAATAAAAGATTTATTTTTAGTTGATTAGGTGTTCGATTTAGGAGTAAGAAGACATGCTGAACACGATGGTGAAAACCAATTTCTCGCCGGATAAGTAGTTCGCCCGGAATCCGGCCAAAACCGGAAAAAATAAAAGATTTATTTTTAGTTGATTAGATATTCGATTTAGGGGTAAGAAGACATGCTGAACACGATGGTGAAAACCAATTTCTCGCCGAACAAGTAGTTCGCCCGGAATCAAGCCAAAACCGGAAAAAATAAAAGATTTATTTTTAGTTGATTAGGTGTTCGATTTAGGGGTAAGAAGACATGCTGAACACGATGGTGAAAACCAATTTCTTGCCGGATAAGTAGTTCGCCCGGAATCCGGCCAAAACCGGAAAAAATGAAAGATTTATTTTTAGTTGATTAGATATTCGATTTAGGGGTAAGAAGACATGCTGAACACGATGGTGAAAACCAATTTCTCGCCGGACAAGTAGTTCGCCCGGAATCCGGCCAAAACCGGAAAAAATAAAAGATTTATTTTTATTTGATTAGGTGTTCGATTTAGGAGTAAGAAGACATGCTGAACACGATGGTGAAAACCAATTTCTCGCCGGATAATTAGTTCGCCCGGAATCCGGCCAAAACCGGAAAAAATAAAAGATTTATTTTTAGTGGATTAGATATTCGATTTAGCGGTAAGAAGACATGCTGAACACGATGGTGAAAACCAATTTCTCGCCGGACAAGTAGTTCGCCCGGAATCCGGCCAAAACCGGAAAAAATAAAAGATTTATTTTTAGTTGATTAGGTGTTCGATTTAGGAGTAAGAAGACATGCTGAACACGATGGTGAAAACCAATTTCTCGCCGGATAAGTAGTTCGCCCGGAATCCGGCCAAAACCGGAAAAAATAAAAGATTTATTTTTAGTTGATTAGATATTCGATTTAGGGGTAAGAAGACATGCTGAACACGATGGTGAAAACCAATTTCTCGCCGGACAAGTAGTTCGCCCGGAATCCGGTCAAAACCGGAAAAAATAAAAGATCTATTTTTAGTTGATTAGGTATTCGATTTAGGGGTAAGAAGACATGCTGAACACGATGGTGAAAACTAATTTCTCTCCGGATAAGTAGTTCGCCCGGAATCTGGCCAAAACCGGAAAAAATAAAAGATTTATTTTTACTTGATTAGATATTCGATTTAGGGGTAAGAAGGCATGCTGAACACGATGGTGAAAACCAATTTCTAAAAATAAAAGATTTATTTTTACTTGATTAGATATTCGATTTAGGGGTAAGAAGACATGCTGAACACGATGGTGAAAACCAACTTCTCGCCGGACAAGTAGTTCGCCCGGAATCCGGTCAAAACCGGAAAAAATAAAAGATTTTTTTTTAGTTGATTAGATATTCGATTTAGGGGTAAGAAGACATGCTGAACACGATGGTAAAAACCAATTTCTCGCCGGACAAGTAGTTCGCCCGAAATCCGGTCAAAACCGGAAAAAATAAAAGATTTATTTTTAGTTGATTAGATATTCGATTTAGGGGTAAGAAGACATGCTGAACACGATGGTGAAAACCAATGTCTCGCCGGACAAGTAGTTCGCCTGGAATCCGGCCAAAACCGGAAAAAATAAAAGATTTATTTTTAGTTGAGAATCCGGCCAAAACCGGAAAAAAAAAAAGATTTATTTTTACTTGATTAGATATTCGATTTAGGGGTAAGAAGACATGCTGAACACGATGGTGAAAACCAATTTCTCGCCGGACAAGTAGTTCGCCCGGAATCCGGTCAAAACCGGAAAAGATTTATTTTTAGTTGATTAGATATTCGATTTAGGGGTAAGAAGACATGCTAAACACGATGGTGAAAACCAATTTCTCGCCGGATAAGTAGTTCGCCCGGAATCCGGCCAAAACCGGAAAAAATAAAAGATTTATTTTTAGTTGATTAGATATTCGATTTAGGGGTAAGAAGACATGCTGAACACGATGGTGAAAACCAATTTCTCGCCGGACAAGTAGTTCGCCCGGAATCCGGCCAAAACCGGAAAAAATAAAAGATTTATTTTTAGTTGATTAGGTGTTCGATTTTGGGGTAAGAAGACATGCTGAACACGATGGTGAAAACCAATTTCTCGCCGGATAAGTAGTTCGCCCGGAATCCGGCAAAAACCGGAAAAAATAAAAGATTTATTTTTAGTTGATTAGATATTCTATTTAGGGGTAAGAAGACATGCTGAACACGATGGTGAAAACCAATTTCTCGCCGGACAAGTAGTTCGCCCGGAATCCGGCCAAAACCGGAAAAAATAAAAGATTTATTTTTAGTTGATTAGGTGTTCGATTTAGGGGTAAGAAGACATGCTGAACACGATGGTGAAAACCAATTTCTAGCCGGATAAGTAGTTCGCCCGGAATCCGGCCAAAACCGGAAAAAATAAAAGATATATTTTTAGTTGATTAGATATTCGATTTAGGGGTAAGAAGACATGCTGAACACGATGGTGAAAACCAATTTCTCGCCGGACAAGTAGTTCGCCCGGAATCCGGTCAAAACCGGAAAAAATAAAAGATCTATTTTTAGTTGATTAGGTATTCGATTTAGGGGTAAGAAGACATGCTGAACACGATGGTGAAAACTAATTTCTCTCCGGATAAGTAGTTCGCCCGGAATCTGGCCAAAACCGGAAAAAAAAAAAGATTTATTTTTACTTGATTAGATATTCGATTTAGGGGTAAGAAGGCATGCTGAACACGATGGTGAAAACCAATTTCTAAAAATAAAAGATTTATTTTTACTTGATTAGATATTTGATTTAGGGGTAAGAAGACATGCTGAACACGATGGTGAAAACCAATTTCTCGCCGGACAAGTAGTTCGCCCGGAATCCGGTCAAAACCGGAAAAAATAAAAGATTTATTTTTAGTTGATTAGGTGTTCGATTTAGGGGTAAGAAGACATGCTGAACACGATGGTGAAAACCAATTTCTCGCCGGACAAGTAGTTCGCCCGGAATCCGGCCAAAACCGGAAAAAATAAAAGATTTATTTTTAGTTGATTAGATATTTGATTTAGGGGTAAGAAGACATGCTGAACACGATGGTGAAAACCAATTTCTTGCCGGATAAGTAGTTCGCCCGGAATCCAGCCAAAACCGGAAAAAATGAAAGATTTATTTTTAGTTGATTAGATATTCGATTTAGGGGTAAGAAGACATGCTGACACGATGGTGAAAACCAATTTCTCGCCGGACAAGTAGTTCGCCCGGAATCCGGCCAAAACCGGAAAAAATAAAAGATTTATTTTTAGTTGATTAGGTGTTCGATTTAGGGGTAAGAAGACAAGCTGAACACGTTGGTGAAAACCAATTTCTCGCCGGATAAGTAGTTCGCCCGGAATCCGGCCAAAACCGGAAAAAATAAAAGATTTATTTTTAGTTGATTAGATATTCGATTTAGGGGTAAGAAGACATGCTGAACACGATGGTGAAAACCAATTTCTCGCCGGACAAGTAGTTCGCCCGGTATCCGGCCAAAACCGGAAAAAATAAAAGATTTATTTTTAGTTGATTAGGTGTTCGATTTAGGGGTAAGAAGACATGCTGAACACGATGGTGAAAACCAATTTCTCGCCGGACAAGTAGTTCGCCCGGAATCCGGCCAAAACCGGAAAAAATAAAAGATTTATTTTTAGTTGATTAGATATTTGATTTAGGGGTAAGAAGACATGCTGAACACGATGGTGAAAACCAACTTCTCGCCGGACAAGTAGTTCGCCCGGAATCCGGTCAAAACCGGAAAAGATAAAAGATTTATTTTTACTTGATTAGATATTCGATTTAGGGGTAAGAAGACATGCTGAACACGATGGTGAAAACCAATTTCTCGCCGGACAAGTAGTTCGCCCGGAATCCGGTCAAAACCGGAAAAAATAAAAGATTTATTTTTAGTTGATTAGGTGTTCGATTTAGGGGTAAGAAGACATGCTGAACACGATGGTGAAAACCAATTTCTCGCCGGACAAGTAGTTCGCCCGGAATCCGGCCAAAACCGGAAAAAATAAAAGATTTATTTTTAGTTGATTAGGTGTTCGATTTAGGGGTAAGAAGACATGTTGAACACGATGGTGAAAACCAATTTCTTGCCGGATAAGTAGTTCGCCCGGAATCCGGTCAAAACCGGAAAAAATAAAAGATTTATTTTTAGTTGATTAGGTGTTCGATTTAGGGGTAAGAAGACATGCTGAACACGATGGTGAAAACCAATTTCTCGCTGGACAAGTAGTTCGCCCGGAATCCGGCCAAAACCGGAAAAAATAAAAGATTTATTTTTAGTTGATTAGATATTCGATTTAGGGGTAAGAAGACATGCTGAACACGATGGTGAAAACCAATTTATCGCCGGACAAGTAGTTCGCCCGGAATCCGGCCAAAACCGGAAAAAATAAAAGATTTATTTTTAGTTGATTAGGTGTTCGATTTAGGAGTAAGAAGACATGCTGAACACGATGGTGAAAACCAATTTCTCGCCGGACAAGTAGTTCGCCCGGAATCCGGCCAAAACCGGAAAAAATAAAAGATTTATTTTTAGTTGATTAGGTGTTCGATTTAGGGGTAAGAAGACATGCTGAACACGATGGTGAAAACCAATTTCTTGCCGGATAAGTAGTTCGCCCGGAATCCAGCCAAAACCGGAAAAAATGAAAGATTTATTTTTAGTTGATTAGATATTCGATTTAGGGGTAAGAAGACATGCTGACACGATGGTGAAAACCAATTTCTCGCCGGACAAGTAGTTCGCCCGGAATCCGGCCAAAACCGGAAAAAATAAAAGATTTATTTTTAGTTGATTAGGTGTTCGATTTAGGGGTAAGAAGACAAGCTGAACACGTTGGTGAAAACCAATTTCTCGCCGGATAAGTAGTTCGCCCGGAATCCGGCCAAAACCGGAAAAAATAAAAGATTTATTTTTAGTTGATTAGATATTCGATTTAGGGGTAAGAAGACATGCTGAACACGATGGTGAAAACCAATTTCTCGCCGGACAAGTAGTTCGCCCGGTATCCGGCCAAAACCGGAAAAAATAAAAGATTTATTTTTAGTTGATTAGGTGTTCGATTTTGGGGTAAGAAGACATGCTGAACACGATGGTGAAAACCAATTTCTTGCCGGATAAGTAGTTCGCCCGGAATCCGGCCAAAACCGGAAAAAATAAAAGATTTATTTTTACTTGATTAGATATTCGATTTAGGGGTAAGAAGACATGCTGAACACGATGGTGAAAACCAACTTCTCGCCGGACAAGTAGTTCGCCCGGAATCCGGTCAAAACCGGAAAAAATAAAAGATTTATTTTTAGTTGATTAGATATTCGATTTAGGGGTAAGAAGACATGCTGAACACGATGGTGAAAACCAATGTCTCGCCGGACAAGTTGTTCGCCCGGAATCCGGCCAAAACCGGAAAAAATAAAAGATTTATTTTTAGTTGATTAGGTGTTCGATTTAGGGGTAAGAAGACATGCTGAACACGATGGAGAAAACCAATTTCTTGCCGGATAAGTAGTTCGCCCGGAATCCGGCCAAAACCGGAAAAAATAAAAGGTTTATTTTTACTTGATTAGATATTCGATTTAGGGGTAAGAAGACATGCTGAACACGATGGTGAAAACCAATTTCTCGCCGGACAAGTAGTTCGCCCGGAATCCGGTCAAAACCGGAAAAAATAAAAGATTTATTTTTAGTTGATTAGATATTCGATTTAGGGGTAAGAAGACATGCTGAACACGATGGTGAAAACCAATGTCTCGCCGGACAAGTAGTTCGCCTGGAATCCGGCCAAAACCGGAAAAAATAAAAGATTTATTTTTAGTTGAAAATCCGGCCAAAACCGAAAAAATAAAAGATTTATTTTTACTTGATTAGATATTCGATTTAGGGGTAAGACGACATGCTGAACACGATGGTGAAAACCAATTTCTCGCCGGACAAGTAGTTCGTCCGGAATCCGGTCAAAACCGGAAAAGATTTATTTTTAGTTGATTAGATATTCGATTTAGGGGTAAGAAGACATGCTGAACACGATGGTGAAAACCAACTTCTCGCCGGACAAGTAGTTCGCCCGGAATCCGGTCAAAACCGGAAAAAATAAAAGATTTATTTTTACTGGATTAGATATTCGATTTAGGGGTAAGAAGACATGCTGAACACGATGGTGAAAACCAATTTCTCGCCGGACAAGTAGTTCGCCCGGAATCCGGTCAAAACCGGAAAAAATAAAAGATTTATTTTTTGTTGATTCGGTGTTCGATTTAGGGGTAAGAAGACATGCTGAACACGATGGTGAAAACCAATTTCTTGCCGGACAAGTAGTTCGCCCGGAATCCGGCCAAAACTGGAAAAAATAAAAGATTTATTTTTAGTTGATTAGGTGTTCGATTCAGGGGTAAGAAGACATGCTGAACACGATGGTGAAAACCAATTTCTCGCCGGATAAGTAGTTCGCCCGGAATCCGGCCAAAACCGGAAAAAATAAAAGATTTATTTTTAGTTGATTAGATATTCGATTTAGGGGTAAGAAGACATGCTGAACACGATGGTGAAAACCAATTTCTCGCCGGACAAGTAGTTCGCCCGGAGTCCGGCCAAAACCGGAAAAAATAAAAGATTTATTTTTAGTTGATTAGGTGAGAATCCGGATTAGGTTGAGAATCCGGCCAAAACCGGAAAAAATAAAAGATTTATTTTTAGTTGATTAGATATTCGATTTAGGGGTAAGAAGACATGCTGAGCACGATGGTGAAAACCAATTTCTCGCCGGACAAGTAGTTCGCCCGGAATCCGGTCAAAACCGGAAAAAATAAAAGATTTATTTTTTGTTGATTAGGTGTTCGATTTAGGGGTAAGAAGACATGCTGAACACGATGGTGAAAACCAATTTCTCGCCGGACAAGTAGTTCGCCCGGAATCCGGCCAAAACCGGAAAAAATAAAAGATTTATTTTTAGTTGATTAGGTGTTCGATTTAGGGGTAAGAAGACATGCTGAACACGATGGTGAAAACCAATTTCTCGCCGGATAAGTAGTTCGCCTGGAATCCGGCCAAAACCGGAAAAAATAAAAGATTTATTTTTAGATGATTAGATATTCGATTTAGAGGTAAGAAGACATGCTGAACACGATGGTGAAAACTAATTTCTCGCCGGATAAGTAGTTCGCCCGGAATCTGGCCAAAACCGGAAAAAATAAAAGATTTATTTTTACTTGATTAGATATTCGATTTAGGGGTAAGAAGACATGCTGAACACGATGGTGAAAACCAATTTCTCGCCGGACAAGTAGTTCGCCCGGAATCCGGTCAAAACCGGAAAAAATAAAAGATCTATTTTTAGTTGATTAGGTATTCGATTTAGGGGTAAGAAAACATGCTGAACACGATGGTGAAAACTAATTTCTCGCCGGATAAGTAGTTCGCCCGGAATCTGGCCAAAACCGGAAAAAATAAAAGATTTATTTTTAGTTGATTAGATATTCGATTTAGGGGTAAGAAGACATGCTGAACACGATGAAGAAAACCAATTTCTCGCCGGACAAGTAGTTCGCCCGGAATCCGGCCAAAACCGGAAAAAATAAAAGATTTATTTTTATTTGATTAGGTGTTCGATTTAGGGGTAAGAAGACATGCTGAACACGATGGTGAAAACCAATTTCTTGCCGGATAAGTAGTTCGCCCGGAATCCGGCCAAAACCGGAAAAAATAAAAGATTTATTTTTACTTGATTAGATATTCGATTTAGGGGTAAGAAGACATGCTGAACACGATGGTGAAAACCAATTTCTCGCCGGACAAGTAGTTCGCCCGGAATCCGGTCAAAACCGGAAAAAATAAAAGATCTATTTTTAGTTGATTAGGTATTCGATTTAGGGGTAAGAAGACATGCTGAACACGATGGTGAAAACCAATTTCTCGCCGGACAAGTAGTTCGCCCGGAATCCGGCCAAAACCGGAAAAAATAAAAGATTTATTTTTAGTTGATTAGGTGTTCGATTTAGGGGTAAGAAGACATGCTGAACACGATGGTGAAAACCAATTTCTCGCCGGACAAGTAGTTCGCACGGAATCCGGTCAAAACCGGAAAAAATAAAAGATCTATTTTTAGTTGATTAGGTATTCGATTTAGGGGTAAGAAGACATGCTGAACACGATGGTGAAAACCAATTTCTCGCCGGACAAGTAGTTCGCCCGGAATCCGGCCAAAACCGGAAAAAATAAAAGATTTATTTTTAGTTGATTAGGTTTTCGATTTAGGGGTAAGAAGACATGCTGAACACGATGATGAAAACCAATTTCTCGCCGAATAAGTAGTTCGCCCGGAATCCGGCCAAAACCGGAAAAAATAAAAGATTTATTTTTAGTTGATTAGATATTCGATTTAGGGGTAAGAAGACATGCTGAACACGATGGTGAAAACCAATTTCTCGCCGGACAAGTAGTTCGCCCGGAATCCGGCCAAAACCGGAAAAAATAAATGATTTATTTTTAGTTGATTAGGTGTTCGATTTAGGGGAAAGAAGACATGCTGAACACGATGGTGAAAACCAATTTCTTGCCGGATAAGTAGTTCGCCCGGAATCCGGCCAAAACCGGAAAAAATAAAAGATTTATTTTTACTTGATTAGATATTCGATTTAGGGGTAAGAAGACATGCTGAACACGATGGTGAAAACCAATTTCTCGCCGGACAAGTAGTTCGCCCGGAATCCGGTCAAAACCGGAAAAAATAAAAGATCTATTTTTAGTTGATCAGGTTTTCGATTTAGGGGTAAGAAGACATGCTGAACACGATGGTGAAAACCAATTTCTCGCCGGACAAGTAGTTCGCCCGGAATCCGGCCAAAACCGGAAAAAATAAAAGATTTATTTTTATTTGATTAGGTGTTCGATTTAGGGGTAAGAAGACATGCTGAACACGATGGTGAAAACCAATTTCTTGCCGGATAAGTAGTTCGCCCGGAATCCGGCCAAAACCGGAAAAAATAAAAGATTTATTTTTACTTGATTAGATATTCGATTTAGGGGTAAGAAGACATGCTGAACACGATGGTGAAAACCAATTTCTCGCCGGACAAGTAGTTCGCCCGGAATCCGGTCAAAACCGGAAAAAATAAAAGATTTATTTTTAGTTGATTAGATATTCGATTTAGGGGTAAGAAGACATGCTGAACACGATGGTGAAAACCAATTTCTCGCCGGACAAGTAGTTCGCCCGGAATCCGGCCAAAACCGGAAAAAATAAAAGATTTATTTTTATTTGATTAGGTGTTCGATTTAGGGGTAAGAAGACATGCTGAACACGATGGTGAAAACCAATTTCTTGCCGGATAAGTAGTTCGCCCGGAATCCGGCCAAAACCGGAAAAAATAAAAGATTTATTTTTACTTGATTAGATATTCGATTTAGGGGTAAGAAGACATGCTGAACACGATGGTGAAAACCAATTTCTCGCCGGACAAGTAGTTCGCCCGGAATCCGGTCAAAACCGGAAAAAATAAAAGATCTATTTTTAGTTGATTAGGTATTCGATTTAGGAGTAAGAAGACATGCTGAACACGATGGTGAAAACCAATTTCTCGCCGGACAAGTAGTTCGCCCGGAATCCGGCCAAAACCGGAAAAAATAAAAGATTTATTTTTAGTTGATTAGGTGTTCGATTTAGGGGTAAGAAGACATGCTGAACACGATGGTGAAAACCAATTTCTCGCCGGACAAGTAGTTCGCCCGGAATCCGGTCAAAACCGGAAAAAATAAAAGATCTATTTTTAGTTGATTAGGTATTCGCTTTAGGGGTAAGAAGACATGCTGAACACGATGGTGAAAACCAATTTCTCGCCGGACAAGTAGTTCGCCCGGAATCCGGCCAAAACCGGAAAAAATAAAAGATTTATTTTTACTTGATTAGATATTCGATTTAGGGGTAAGAAGACATGCTGAACACGATGGTGAAAACGAACCCGGATCCTGCCTCCAGTTTGGAGTTTGTCAAACTTCGGTCAACGAACCCGGATCCTGCCTCGTCAACGAACCCGCATCCTGCCTCGTCAACGAGCCCGGATCCTGTTGCCTCCACTTTGGACTTAGTCAAAATTCAGTCAACGAACCCGGATCCTGCCTCGTCAACGAACCCGGATCCTGCCTCCAGTTTGGACTTAGTCAAACTTCGGTCAACGAACCCGGATCCTGCCTCGTCAACGAACCCGCATCCTGCCTCGTCAACGAGCCCGGGTCCTGTTGCCTCCACTTTGGACTTAGTCAAAATTCAGTCAACGAACCCGGATCCTGCCTCGTCAACGAACCCGGATCCTGCCTCCACTTTGGACTTAGTCAAAATTCAGTCAACGAACCCGGATCCTGCCTCGTCAACGAACGACGAGTCAACGAACCCGGATCCTGCCTCGTCAACGAACCCGGATCCTGTCGCCTCCACTTTGGACTTAGTCAAAATTCAGTCAACGAACCCGGATCCTGCCTCGTCAACGAACCCGGATCCTGCCTCGTCAACAAACCCGGATCCTGCCTCCACTTTGGACTTAGTCGAAATTCAGTCAACGAACCCGGATCCTGCCTCGTCAACGAACCCGGATCCTGCCTCGTCAACGAACCCGGATCCTGCCTCCAGTTTGGAGTTTTTCAAACTTCGGTCAATGAACCCGGATCCTGCCTCGACGAGTCAACGAACCCGGATCCTGCCTCGTCAACGAACCCGCATCCTGCCTCGTCAACGAGCCCGGATCCTGTTGCCTCCACTTTGGACTTAGTCAAAATTCAGTCAACGAACCCGGATCCTGCCTCGTCAAAGAACCCGGATCCTGCCTCCACTTTGGACTTAGTCAAAATTCAGTCAACGAACCCGGATCCTGCCATGATGAGTCAACGAACCCGGATCCTCCCCCGTCAACGAACCCAGATCCTGCCTCTACTTTGGACTTTGTCGAAATTCAGTCAACGAACCCGGATCCTGCCTCGTCAACGAACCCGGATCCTGCCTCCAGTTTGGAGTTTGTCAAACTTCGGTCAACGAACCCGGATCCTGCCTCGTCAACGAACCCGCATCCTGCCTCGTCAACGAGCCCGGATCCTGTTGCCTCCACTTTGGACTTAGTCAAAATTCAGTCAACGAACCCGGATCCTGCCTCGTCAACGAACCCGGATCCTGCCTCCAGTTTGGAGTTTGTCAAACTTCGGTCAACGAACCCGGATCCTGCCTCGACGAGTCAACGAACCCTGATCCTGCCTCGTCAACGAACCCGCATCCTGCCTCGTCAACGAGCCCGGATCCTGTTGCCTCCACTTTGGACTTAGTCAAAATTCAGTCAACGAACCCGGATCCTGCCTCGTCAACGAACCCGGATCCTGCCTCCACTTTGGACTTAGTCAAAATTCAGTCAACGAACCCGGATCCTGCCTCGTCAACGAACCCGGATCCTGCCTCCACTTTGGACTTAGTCAAAATTCAGTCAACGAACCCGGATCCTGCCTCGTTAAAGAACCCGGATCCTGCCTCCACTTTGGACTTAGTCAAAATTCAGTCAACGAACCCGGATCCTGCCTCGTCAACGAACGACGAGTCAACGAACCCGGATCCTGCCTCGTCAACGAACCCGGATCCTATCGCCTCCACTTTGGACTTAGTCAAAATTCAGTCAACGAACCCGGATCCTGCCTCGTCAACGAACCCGGATCCTGCCTCCACTTTGGACTTAGTCGAAATTCAGTCAACGAACCCGGATCCTGCCTCGTCAACGAACCCGGATCCTGCCTCGTCAACGAACCCGGATCCTGCCTCGTCAACGAACCCGGATCCTGCCTCGTCAACGAACCCGGATCCTGCCTCCACTTTGGACTTGCCTCGTCAACGAACCCGGATCCTGCCTCCACTTTGGACTTAGTCGAAATTCAGTCAACGAACCCGGATCCTGCCTCGTCAACGAACCCGGATCCTGCCTCGTCAACGAACCCGGATCCTGCCTCCACTTTGGACTTAGTCGAAATTCAGTCAACGAACCCGGATCCTGCCTCGTCAACGAACCCGGATCCTGCCTCCAGTTTGGACTTAGTCAAACTTCGGTCAACGAACCCGGATCCTGCCTCGTCAACGAACCCGCATCCTGCCTCGTCAACGAGCCCGGGTCCTGTTGCCTCCACTTTGGACTTAGTCAAAATTCAGTCAACGAACCCGGATCCTGCCTCGTCAACGAACCCGGATCCTGCCTCCACTTTGGACTTAGTCAAAATTCAGTCAACGAACCCGGATCCTGCCTCGTCAACGAACGACGAGTCAACGAACCTGGATCCTGCCTCGTCAACGAACCCGGATCCTGTCGCCTCCACTTTGGACTTAGTCAAAATTCAGTCAACGAACCCGGATCCTGCCTCGTCAACGAACCCGGATCCTGCCTCGTCAACGAACCCGGATCCTGCCTCGTCAACGAACCCGGATCCTGCCTCCACTTTGGACTTAGTCGAAATTCAGTCAACGAACCCGGATCCTGCCTCGTCAACGAACCCGGATCCTGCCTCGTCAACGAACCCGGATCCTGCCTCCAGTTTGGAGTTTTTCAAACTTCGGTCAATGAACCCGGATCCTGCCTCGACGAGTCAACGAACCCGGATCCTGCCTCGTCAACGAACCCGCATCCTGCCTCGTCAACGAGCCCGGATCCTGTTGCCTCCACTTTGGACTTAGTCAAAATTCAGTCAACGAACCCGGATCCTGCCTCGTCAACGAACCCGGATCCTGCCTCCACTTTGGACTTAGTCAAAATTCAGTCAACGAACCCGGATCCTGCCTCGTCAAAGAACCCGGATCCTGCCTCCACTTTGGACTTAGTCAAAATTCAGTCAACGAACCCGGATCCTGCCATGATGAGTCAACGAACCCGGATCCTCCCCCGTCAACGAACCCAGATCCTGCCTCTACTTTGGACTTTGTCGAAATTCAGTCAACGAACCCGGATCCTGCCTCGTCAACGAACCCGGATCCTGCCTCCAGTTTGGAGTTTGTCAAACTTCGGTCAACGAACCCGGATCCTGCCTCGTCAACGAACCCGCATCCTGCCTCGTCAACGAGCCCGGATCCTGTTGCCTCCACTTTGGACTTAGTCAAAATTCAGTCAACGAACCCGGATCCTGCCTCGTCAACGAACCCGGATCCTGCCTCCACTTTGGACTTAGTCAAAATTCAGTCAACGAACCCGGATCCTGCCTCGTCAAAGAACCCGGATCCTGCCTCCACTTTGGACTTAGTCAAAATTCAGTCAACGAACCCGGATCCTGCCATGATGAGTCAACGAACCCGGATCCTGCCCCGTCAACGAACCCAGATCCTGCCTCTACTTTGGACTTTGTCGAAATTCAGTCAACGAACCCGGATCCTGCCTCGTTAACGAACGACGAGTCAACGAACCCGGATCCTGCCTCGTCAACGAACCCGGATCCTGTCGCCTCCACTTTGGACTTAGTCAAAATTCAGTCAACGAACCCGGATCCTGCCTCGTCAACGAACCCGGATCCTGCCTCGTCAACGAACGACGAGTCAACGAACCCGGATCCTGCCTCGTCAACGAACCCGGATCCTGTCGCCTCCACTTTGGACTTAGTCAAAATTCAGTCAACGAACCCGGATCCTGCCTCGTCAACGAACCCGGATCCTGCCTCGTCAACAAACCCGGATCCTGCCTCCACTTTGGACTTAGTCGAAATTCAGTCAACGAACCCGGATCCTGCCTCGTCAACGAACCCGGATCCTGCCTCGTCAACGAACCCGGATCCTGCCTCCAGTTTGGAGTTTTTCAAACTTCGGTCAATGAACCCGGATCCTGCCTCGACGAGTCAACGAACCCGGATCCTGCCTCGTCAACGAACCCGCATCCTGCCTCGTCAACGAGCCCGGATCCTGTTGCCTCCACTTTGGACTTAGTCAAAATTCAGTCAACGAACCCGGATCCTGCCTCGTCAAAGAACCCGGATCCTGCCTCCACTTTGGACTTAGTCAAAATTCAGTCAACGAACCCGGATCCTGCCATGATGAGTCAACGAACCCGGATCCTCCCCCGTCAACGAACCCAGATCCTGCCTCTACTTTGGACTTTGTCGAAATTCAGTCAACGAACCCGGATCCTGCCTCGTCAACGAACCCGGATCCTGCCTCCAGTTTGGAGTTTGTCAAACTTCGGTCAACGAACCCGGATCCTGCCTCGTCAACGAACCCGCATCCTGCCTCGTCAACGAGCCCGGATCCTGTTGCCTCCACTTTGGACTTAGTCAAAATTCAGTCAACGAACCCGGATCCTGCCTCGTCAACGAACCCGGATCCTGCCTCCAGTTTGGAGTTTGTCAAACTTCGGTCAACGAACCCGGATCCTGCCTCGACGAGTCAACGAACCCTGATCCTGCCTCGTCAACGAACCCGCATCCTGCCTCGTCAACGAGCCCGGATCCTGTTGCCTCCACTTTGGACTTAGTCAAAATTCAGTCAACGAACCCGGATCCTGCCTCGTCAACGAACCCGGATCCTGCCTCCACTTTGGACTTAGTCAAAATTCAGTCAACGAACCCGGATCCTGCCTCGTCAACGAACCCGGATCCTGCCTCCACTTTGGACTTAGTCAAAATTCAGTCAACGAACCCGGATCCTGCCTCGTTAAAGAACCCGGATCCTGCCTCCACTTTGGACTTAGTCAAAATTCAGTCAACGAACCCGGATCCTGCCTCGTCAACGAACGACGAGTCAACGAACCCGGATCCTGCCTCGTCAACGAACCCGGATCCTGTCGCCTCCACTTTGGACTTAGTCAAAATTCAGTCAACGAACCCGGATCCTGCCTCGTCAACGAACCCGGATCCTGCCTCCACTTTGGACTTAGTCGAAATTCAGTCAACGAACCCGGATCCTGCCTCGTCAACGAACCCGGATCCTGCCTCGTCAACGAACCCGGATCCTGCCTCGTCAACGAACCCGGATCCTGCCTCGTCAACGAACCCGGATCCTGCCTCCACTTTGGACTTGCCTCGTCAACGAACCCGGATCCTGCCTCCACTTTGGACTTAGTCGAAATTCAGTCAACGAACCCGGATCCTGCCTCGTCAACGAACCCGGATCCTGCCTCGTCAACGAACCCGGATCCTGCCTCCACTTTGGACTTAGTCGAAATTCAGTCAACGAACCCGGATCCTGCCTCGTCAACGAACCCGGATCCTGCCTCCAGTTTGGACTTAGTCAAACTTCGGTCAACGAACCCGGATCCTGCCTCGTCAACGAACCCGCATCCTGCCTCGTCAACGAGCCCGGGTCCTGTTGCCTCCACTTTGGACTTAGTCAAAATTCAGTCAACGAACCCGGATCCTGCCTCGTCAACGAACCCGGATCCTGCCTCCACTTTGGACTTAGTCAAAATTCAGTCAACGAACCCGGATCCTGCCTCGTCAACGAACGACGAGTCAACGAACCTGGATCCTGCCTCGTCAACGAACCCGGATCCTGTCGCCTCCACTTTGGACTTAGTCAAAATTCAGTCAACGAACCCGGATCCTGCCTCGTCAACGAACCCGGATCCTGCCTCGTCAACGAACCCGGATCCTGCCTCGTCAACGAACCCGGATCCTGCCTCCACTTTGGACTTAGTCGAAATTCAGTCAACGAACCCGGATCCTGCCTCGTCAACGAACCCGGATCCTGCCTCGTCAACGAACCCGGATCCTGCCTCCAGTTTGGAGTTTTTCAAACTTCGGTCAATGAACCCGGATCCTGCCTCGACGAGTCAACGAACCCGGATCCTGCCTCGTCAACGAACCCGCATCCTGCCTCGTCAACGAGCCCGGATCCTGTTGCCTCCACTTTGGACTTAGTCAAAATTCAGTCAACGAACCCGGATCCTGCCTCGTCAACGAACCCGGATCCTGCCTCCACTTTGGACTTAGTCAAAATTCAGTCAACGAACCCGGATCCTGCCTCGTCAAAGAACCCGGATCCTGCCTCCACTTTGGACTTAGTCAAAATTCAGTCAACGAACCCGGATCCTGCCATGATGAGTCAACGAACCCGGATCCTCCCCCGTCAACGAACCCAGATCCTGCCTCTACTTTGGACTTTGTCGAAATTCAGTCAACGAACCCGGATCCTGCCTCGTCAACGAACCCGGATCCTGCCTCCAGTTTGGAGTTTGTCAAACTTCGGTCAACGAACCCGGATCCTGCCTCGTCAACGAACCCGCATCCTGCCTCGTCAACGAGCCCGGATCCTGTTGCCTCCACTTTGGACTTAGTCAAAATTCAGTCAACGAACCCGGATCCTGCCTCGTTAAAGAACCCGGATCCTGCCTCCACTTTGGACTTAGTCAAAATTCAGTCAACGAACCCGGATCCTGCCTCGTCAACGAACGACGAGTCAACGAACCCGGATCCTGCCTCGTCAACGAACCCGGATCCTGTCGCCTCCACTTTGGACTTAGTCAAAATTCAGTCAACGAACCCGGATCCTGCCTCGTCAACGAACCCGGATCCTGCCTCCACTTTGGACTTAGTCGAAATTCAGTCAACGAACCCGGATCCTGCCTCGTCAACGAACCCGGATCCTGCCTCGTCAACGAACCCGGATCCTGCCTCGTCAACGAACCCGGATCCTGCCTCGTCAACGAACCCGGATCCTGCCTCCACTTTGGACTTGCCTCGTCAACGAACCCGGATCCTGCCTCCACTTTGGACTTAGTCGAAATTCAGTCAACGAACCCGGATCCTGCCTCGTCAACGAACCCGGATCCTGCCTCGTCAACGAACCCGGATCCTGCCTCCACTTTGGACTTAGTCGAAATTCAGTCAACGAACCCGGATCCTGCCTCGTCAACGAACCCGGATCCTGCCTCCAGTTTGGACTTAGTCAAACTTCGGTCAACGAACCCGGATCCTGCCTCGTCAACGAACCCGCATCCTGCCTCGTCAACGAGCCCGGGTCCTGTTGCCTCCACTTTGGACTTAGTCAAAATTCAGTCAACGAACCCGGATCCTGCCTCGTCAACGAACCCGGATCCTGCCTCCACTTTGGACTTAGTCAAAATTCAGTCAACGAACCCGGATCCTGCCTCGTCAACGAACGACGAGTCAACGAACCTGGATCCTGCCTCGTCAACGAACCCGGATCCTGTCGCCTCCACTTTGGACTTAGTCAAAATTCAGTCAACGAACCCGGATCCTGCCTCGTCAACGAACCCGGATCCTGCCTCGTCAACGAACCCGGATCCTGCCTCGTCAACGAACCCGGATCCTGCCTCCACTTTGGACTTAGTCGAAATTCAGTCAACGAACCCGGATCCTGCCTCGTCAACGAACCCGGATCCTGCCTCGTCAACGAACCCGGATCCTGCCTCCAGTTTGGAGTTTTTCAAACTTCGGTCAATGAACCCGGATCCTGCCTCGACGAGTCAACGAACCCGGATCCTGCCTCGTCAACGAACCCGCATCCTGCCTCGTCAACGAGCCCGGATCCTGTTGCCTCCACTTTGGACTTAGTCAAAATTCAGTCAACGAACCCGGATCCTGCCTCGTCAACGAACCCGGATCCTGCCTCCACTTTGGACTTAGTCAAAATTCAGTCAACGAACCCGGATCCTGCCTCGTCAAAGAACCCGGATCCTGCCTCCACTTTGGACTTAGTCAAAATTCAGTCAACGAACCCGGATCCTGCCATGATGAGTCAACGAACCCGGATCCTCCCCCGTCAACGAACCCAGATCCTGCCTCTACTTTGGACTTTGTCGAAATTCAGTCAACGAACCCGGATCCTGCCTCGTCAACGAACCCGGATCCTGCCTCCAGTTTGGAGTTTGTCAAACTTCGGTCAACGAACCCGGATCCTGCCTCGTCAACGAACCCGCATCCTGCCTCGTCAACGAGCCCGGATCCTGTTGCCTCCACTTTGGACTTAGTCAAAATTCAGTCAACGAACCCGGATCCTGCCTCGTCAACGAACCCGGATCCTGCCTCCACTTTGGACTTAGTCAAAATTCAGTCAACGAACCCGGATCCTGCCTCGTCAAAGAACCCGGATCCTGCCTCCACTTTGGACTTAGTCAAAATTCAGTCAACGAACCCGGATCCTGCCATGATGAGTCAACGAACCCGGATCCTGCCCCGTCAACGAACCCAGATCCTGCCTCTACTTTGGACTTTGTCGAAATTCAGTCAACGAACCCGGATCCTGCCTCGTTAACGAACGACGAGTCAACGAACCCGGATCCTGCCTCGTCAACGAACCCGGATCCTGTCGCCTCCACTTTGGACTTAGTCAAAATTCAGTCAACGAACCCGGATCCTGCCTCGTCAACGAACCCGGATCCTGCCTCGTCAACGAACCCGGATCCTGCCTCCACTTTGGACTTAGTCGAAATTCAGTCAACGAACCCGGATCCTTCCTCGTCAACGAACCCGGATCCTGCCTCGTCAACGAACCCGGATCCTGCCTCCAGTTTGGAGTTTTTCAAACTTCGGTCAACGAACCCGGATCCTGCCTCGACGAGTCAACGAACCCGGATCCTGCCTCGTCAACGAACCCGTATCCTGCCTCGTCAACGAGCCCGGATCCTGTTGCCTCCACTTTGGACTTAGTCAAAATTCAGTCAACGAACCCGGATCCTGCCTCGTCAACGAACCCGGATCCTGCCTCCACTTTGGACTTAGTCAAAATTCAGTCAACGAACCCGGATCCTGCCTCGTCAAAGAACCCGGATCCTGCCTCCACTTTGGACTTAGTCAAAATTCAGTCAACGAACCCGGATCCTGCCATGATGAGTCAACGAACCCGGATCCTCCCCGTCAACGAACCCAGATCCTGCCTCTACTTTGGACTTTGTCAAAATTCAGTCAACGAACCCGGATCCTGCCTCGTCAACGAACGACGAGTCAACGAACCCGGATCCTGCCTCGTCAACGAACCCGGATCCTGTCGCCTCCACTTTGGACTTAGTCAAAATTCAGTCAACGAACCCGGATCCTGCCTCGTCAACGAACCCGGATCCTGCCTCGTCAACGAACCCGGATCCTGCCTCCACTTTGGACTTAGTCGAAATTCAGTCAACGAACCCGGATCCTGCCTCGTCAACGAACCCGGATCCTGCCTCGTCAACGAACCCGGATCCTGCCTCCAGTTTGGAGTTTGTCAAACTTCGGTCAACGAACCCGGATCCTGCCTCGACGAGTCAACGAACCCGGATCCTGCCTCGTCAACGAACCCGCATCCTGCCTCGTCAACGAGCCCGGATCCTGTTGCCTCCACTTTGGACTTAGTCAAAATTCAGTCAACGAACCCGGATCCTGCCTCTTCAACGAACCCGGATCCTGCCTCGTCAACGAACCCGGATCCTGCCTCCACTTTGGACTTAGTCAAAATTCAGTCAACGAACCCGGATCCTGCCTCGTCAACGAACGACGAGTCAACGAACCCGGATCCTGCCTCGTCAACGAACCCGGATCCTGTCGCCTCCACTTTGGACTTAGTCAAAATTCAGTCAACGAACCCGGATCCTGCCTCGTCAACGAACCCGGATCCTGCCTCGTCAACGAACCCGGATCCTGCCTCCACTTTGGACTTAGTCGAAATTCAGTCAACGAACCCGGATCCTGCCTCGTCAACGAACCCGGATCCTGCCTCGTCAACGAACCCGGATCCTGCCTCCACTTTGGACTTAGTCGAAATTCAGTCAACGAACCCGGATCCTGCCTCGTCAACGAACCCGGATCCTGCCTCCAGTTTGGACTTAGTCAAACTTCGGTCAACGAACCCGGATCCTGCCTCGTCAACGAACCCGCATCCTGCCTCGTCAACGAGCCCGGGTCCTGTTGCCTCCACTTTGGACTTAGTCAAAATTCAGTCAACGAACCCGGATCCTGCCTCGTCAACGAACCCGGATCCTGCCTCCACTTTGGACTTAGTCAAAATTCAGTCAACGAACCCGGATCCTGCCTCGTCAACGAACGACGAGTCAACGAACCCGGATCCTGCCTCGTCAACGAACCCGGATCCTGTCGCCTCCCCTTTGGACTTAGTCAAAATTCAGTCAACGAACCCGGATCCTGCCTCGTCAACGAACCCGGATCCTGCCTCGTCAACCAACCCGGATCCTGCCTCCACTTTGGACTTAGTCGAAATTCAGTCAACGAACCCGGATCCTGCCTCGTCAACGAACCCGGATCCTGCCTCGTCAACGAACCCGGATCCTGCCTCCAGTTTGGAGTTTTTCAAACTTCGGTCAATGAACCCGGATCCTGCCTCGACGAGTCAACGAACCCGGATCCTGCCTCGTCAACGAACCCGGATCCTGCCTCGTCAACGAACCCGGATCCTGCCTCGTCAACGAACCCGGATCCTGCCTCCACTTTGGACTTAGTCGAAATTCAGTCAACGAACCCGGATCCTGCCTCGTCAACGAACCCGGATCCTGCCTCGTCAACGAACCCGGATCCTGCCTCCAGTTTGGAGTTTTTCAAACTTCGGTCAATGAACCCGGATCCTGCCTCGACGAGTCAACGAACCCGGATCCTGCCTCGTCAACGAACCCGCATCCTGCCTCGTCAACGAGCCCGGATCCTGTTGCCTCCACTTTGGACTTAGTCAAAATTCAGTCAACGAACCCGGATCCTGCCTCGTCAACGAACCCGGATCCTGCCTCCACTTTGGACTTAGTCAAAATTCAGTCAACGAACCGGATCCTGCCTCGTCAAAGAACCCGGATCCTGCCTCCACTTTGGACTTAGTCAAAATTCAGTCAACGAACCCGGATCCTGCCATGATGAGTCAACGAACCCGGATCCTCCCCCGTCAACGAACCCAGATCCTGCCTCTACTTTGGACTTTGTCGAAATTCAGTCAACGAACCCGGATCCTGCCTCGTCAACGAACCCGGATCCTGCCTCCAGTTTGGAGTTTGTCAAACTTCGGTCAACGAACCCGGATCCTGCCTCGTCAACGAACCCGCATCCTGCCTCGTCAACGAGCCCGGATCCTGTTGCCTCCACTTTGGACTTAGTCAAAATTCAGTCAACGAACCCGGATCCTGCCTCGTCAACGAACCCGGATCCTGCCTCCACTTTGGACTTAGTCAAAATTCAGTCAACGAACCCGGATCCTGCCTCGTCAAAGAACCCGGATCCTGCCTCCACTTTGGACTTAGTCAAAATTCAGTCAACGAACCCGGATCCTGCCATGATGAGTCAACGAACCCGGATCCTGCCCCGTCAACGAACCCAGATCCTGCCTCTACTTTGGACTTTGTCGAAATTCAGTCAACGAACCCGGATCCTGCCTCGTTAACGAACGACGAGTCAACGAACCCGGATCCTGCCTCGTCAACGAACCCGGATCCTGTCGCCTCCACTTTGGACTTAGTCAAAATTCAGTCAACGAACCCGGATCCTGCCTCGTCAACGAACCCGGATCCTGCCTCGTCAACGAACCCGGATCCTGCCTCCACTTTGGACTTAGTCGAAATTCAGTCAACGAACCCGGATCCTTCCTCGTCAACGAACCCGGATCCTGCCTCGTCAACGAACCCGGATCCTGCCTCCAGTTTGGAGTTTTTCAAACTTCGGTCAACGAACCCGGATCCTGCCTCGACGAGTCAACGAACCCGGATCCTGCCTCGTCAACGAACCCGTATCCTGCCTCGTCAACGAGCCCGGATCCTGTTGCCTCCACTTTGGACTTAGTCAAAATTCAGTCAACGAACCCGGATCCTGCCTCGTCAACGAACCCGGATCCTGCCTCCACTTTGGACTTAGTCAAAATTCAGTCAACGAACCCGGATCCTGCCTCGTCAAAGAACCCGGATCCTGCCTCCACTTTGGACTTAGTCAAAATTCAGTCAACGAACCCGGATCCTGCCATGATGAGTCAACGAACCCGGATCCTCCCCGTCAACGAACCCAGATCCTGCCTCTACTTTGGACTTTGTCAAAATTCAGTCAACGAACCCGGATCCTGCCTCGTCAACGAACGACGAGTCAACGAACCCGGATCCTGCCTCGTCAACGAACCCGGATCCTGTCGCCTCCACTTTGGACTTAGTCAAAATTCAGTCAACGAACCCGGATCCTGCCTCGTCAACGAACCCGGATCCTGCCTCGTCAACGAACCCGGATCCTGCCTCCACTTTGGACTTAGTCGAAATTCAGTCAACGAACCCGGATCCTGCCTCGTCAACGAACCCGGATCCTGCCTCGTCAACGAACCCGGATCCTGCCTCCAGTTTGGAGTTTGTCAAACTTCGGTCAACGAACCCGGATCCTGCCTCGACGAGTCAACGAACCCGGATCCTGCCTCGTCAACGAACCCGCATCCTGCCTCGTCAACGAGCCCGGATCCTGTTGCCTCCACTTTGGACTTAGTCAAAATTCAGTCAACGAACCCGGATCCTGCCTCTTCAACGAACCCGGATCCTGCCTCGTCAACGAACCCGGATCCTGCCTCCACTTTGGACTTAGTCAAAATTCAGTCAACGAACCCGGATCCTGCCTCGTCAACGAACGACGAGTCAACGAACCCGGATCCTGCCTCGTCAACGAACCCGGATCCTGTCGCCTCCACTTTGGACTTAGTCAAAATTCAGTCAACGAACCCGGATCCTGCCTCGTCAACGAACCCGGATCCTGCCTCGTCAACGAACCCGGATCCTGCCTCCACTTTGGACTTAGTCGAAATTCAGTCAACGAACCCGGATCCTGCCTCGTCAACGAACCCGGATCCTGCCTCGTCAACGAACCCGGATCCTGCCTCCACTTTGGACTTAGTCGAAATTCAGTCAACGAACCCGGATCCTGCCTCGTCAACGAACCCGGATCCTGCCTCCAGTTTGGACTTAGTCAAACTTCGGTCAACGAACCCGGATCCTGCCTCGTCAACGAACCCGCATCCTGCCTCGTCAACGAGCCCGGGTCCTGTTGCCTCCACTTTGGACTTAGTCAAAATTCAGTCAACGAACCCGGATCCTGCCTCGTCAACGAACCCGGATCCTGCCTCCACTTTGGACTTAGTCAAAATTCAGTCAACGAACCCGGATCCTGCCTCGTCAACGAACGACGAGTCAACGAACCCGGATCCTGCCTCGTCAACGAACCCGGATCCTGTCGCCTCCCCTTTGGACTTAGTCAAAATTCAGTCAACGAACCCGGATCCTGCCTCGTCAACGAACCCGGATCCTGCCTCGTCAACCAACCCGGATCCTGCCTCCACTTTGGACTTAGTCGAAATTCAGTCAACGAACCCGGATCCTGCCTCGTCAACGAACCCGGATCCTGCCTCGTCAACGAACCCGGATCCTGCCTCCAGTTTGGAGTTTTTCAAACTTCGGTCAATGAACCCGGATCCTGCCTCGACGAGTCAACGAACCCGGATCCTGCCTCGTCAACGAACCCGCATCCTGCCTCGTCAACGAGCCCGGATCCTGTTGCCTCCACTTTGGACTATGTCAAAATTCAGTCAACGAACCCGGATCCTGCCTCGTCAACGAACCCGGATCCTGCCTCCACTTTGGACTTAGTCAAAATTCAGTCAACGAACCCGGATCCTGCCTCGTCAAAGAACCCGGATCCTGCCTCCACTTTGGACTTAGTCAAAATTCAGTCAACGAACCCGGATCCTGCCATGATGAGTCAACGAACCCGGATCCTCCCCCGTCAACGAACCCAGATCCTGCCTCTACTTTGGACTTTGTCGAAATTCAGTCAACGAACCCGGATCCTGCCTCGTCAACGAACCCGGATCCTGCCTCCAGTTTGGAGTTTGTCAAACTTCGGTCAACGAACCCGGATCCTGCCTCGACGAGTCAACGAACCCGGATCCTGCCTCGTCAACGAACCCGCATCCTGCCTCGTCAGCGAGCCCGGATCCTGTCGCCTCCACTTTGAACTTAGTAAAAATTCAGACAACGAACCCGGATCCTGCCTCGTCAACGAACCCGGATCCTGCCATGATGAGTCAACGAACCCGGATCCTGCCCCGTCAACGAACCCAGATCCTGCCTCTACTTTGGACTTTGTCAAAATTCAGTCAACGAACCCGGATCCTGCCTCGTCAACGAACCCGGATCCTGCCTCCAGTTTGGAGTTTGTCAAACTTCGGTCAACGAACCCGGATCCTGCCTCGACGAGTCAACGAACCCGGATCCTGCCTCGTCAACGAACCCGCATCCTGCCTCGTCAGCGAGCCCGGATCCTGTCGCCTCCACTTTGAACTTAGTAAAAATTCAGACAACGAACCCGGATCCTGCCTCGTCAACGAACCCGGATCCTGCCTCCACTTTGGACTTAGTCAAAATTCAGTCAACGAACCCGGATCCTGCCTCGACGAGTCAACGAACCCGGATCCTGCCTCGTCAACGAACCCGCATCCTGCCTCGTCAACGAGCCCGGATCCTGTCGCCTCCACTTTGGACTTTGTCGAAATTCAGTCAACGAACCAGGATCCTGCCTCGTCAACGAACCCGGATCCTGCCTCCACTTGGACTTAGTCAAAATTCAGTCAACGAACCCGGATCCTGCCTCGTCAACGAACCCGGATTCTGCCTCCACTTTGGACTTAGTCAAAATTCAGTCAACGAACCCGGATCCTGCCTCGTCAGCGAACCCGGATCCTGCCTCGTCAACGAACCCGGATCCTGCCTCCACTTTGTACTTAGTCAAAATTCAGTCAACGAACCCGGATCCTGCCTTGACGAGTCAACGAACCCGGATCCTGCCTCGTCAACGAACCCGGATCCTGCCTCCAGTTTGGACTTAGTCAAAATTCAGTCAACGAACCCGGATCCTGCCTCGTCAACGAACGACGAGTCAACGAACCCGGATCCTGCCTCGTCAACGAACCCGGATCCTGTCGCCTCCACTTTGGACTTAGTCGAAATTCAGTCAACGAACCCAGATCCTGCCTCGTCAACGAACCCGGATCCTGCCTCGTCAACGAACCCGGATCCTGCCTCCACTTTGGACTTAGTCGAAATTCAGTCAACGAACCCGGATCCTGCCTCGTCAACGAACCCGGATCCTGCCTCGTCAACGAACCCGGATCCTGCCTCCAGTTTGGAGTTTGTCAAACTTCGGTCAACGAACCCGGATCCTGCCTCGACGAGTCAACGAACCCGGATCCTGCCTCGTCAACGAACCCGCATCCTGCCTCGTCAACGAGCCCGGATCCTGTTGCCTCCACTTTGGACTTAGTCAAAATTCAGTCAACGAACCCGGATCCTGCCTCGTCAACGAACCCGGATCCTGCCTCGTCAACGAACCCGGATCCTGCCTCCACTTTGGACTTAGTCAAAATTCAGTCAACGAACCCGGATCCTGCCTCGTCAACGAACGACGAGTCAACGAACCCGGATCCTGCCTCGTCAACGAACCCGGATCCTGTCGCCTCCACTTTGGACTTAGTCAAAATTTAGTCAACGAACCCGGATCCTGCCTCGTCAACGAACCCGGATCCTGCCTCGTCAACGAACCCGGATCCTGCCTCCACTTTGGACTTAGTCGAAATTCAGTCAACGAACCCGGATCCTGCCTCGTCAACGAACCCGGATCCTGCCTCGTCAACGAACCCGGATCCTGCCTCCACTTTGGACTTAGTCGAAATTCAGTCAACGAACCCGGATCCTGCCTCGTCAACGAACCCGGATCCTGCCTCCAGTTTGGACTTAGTCAAACTTCGGTCAACGAACCCGGATCCTGCCTCGTCAACGAACCCGCATCCTGCCTCGTCAACGAGCCCGGGTCCTGTTGCCTCCACTTTGGACTTAGTCAAAATTCAGTCAACGAACCCGGATCCTGCCTCGTCAACGAACCCGGATCCTGCCTCGTCAACGAACCCGGATCCTGCCTCCACTTTGGACTTAGTCAAAATTCAGTCAACGAACCCGGATCCTGCCTCGTCAACGAACGACGAGTCAACGAACCCGGATCCTGCCTCGTCAACGAACCCGCATCCTGCCTCGTCAACGAACCCGGATCCTGCCTCCACTTTGGACTTAGTCGAAATTCAGTCAACGAACCCGGATCCTGCCTCGTCAACGAACCCGGATCCTGCCTCGTCAACGAACCCGGATCCTGCCTCCAGTTTGGAGTTTTTCAAACTTCGGTCAACGAACCCGGATCCTGCCTCGACGAGTCAACGAACCCGGATCCTGCCTCGTCAACGAACCCGCATCCTGCCTCGTCAACGAGCCCGGATCATGTTGCCTCCACTTTGGACTTAGTCAAAATTCAGTCAACGAACCCGGATCCT